>BCJO01000003.1:189797-267943 GCA_001600335.1 Apiotrichum gracile | reverse complement strand
CACTGACACTGACACTGACACTGACACTGACACTGACACTGACACTGACACTGACACTGACACTGACACTGACACTGACACTGACACTGACACTGCACAGACCCAGAAAATGCATATCACTCGTAACTCTAGCAAAAAACTAACCTACACGATGTCTAGAACAGGCTCGCCTGCTTCTGCGGCGGGTTGAACGCGTTGCCAAACGCGCCCGCGCCCGTCGGCTGCGCGTTCATGCCGCCCATACCGCCGCCGCCGCCCGCGCCAAACATCATACTTGCGCGGAAGGGGTTGCTGCCCGTGTTCTGCGCCTGGAGCGGGGCGGGGTTCTGCGCGACCAGGTTCTGGCCAAACGATGACGTGGGCTGGAAGCCTGTCGGCTGCGCGGCGAGCGCGGGCGAGAGGGTGTTGGAGCGCGCGAGGCCGGCGTTGAACGGCTGCGACTGCGACTGTGCGGCGAAGGAAGCGGGGGAGAGGGTGTTGGAGCGGGCTAAGGAGCCCGCACCAGTAGGCTGGGAGGAGAAGGGCGCGCCGAAGGGAGATGACGAGCCAGCTGCTGCGCCGCCGTTGGACACGCCGAATGCCGACTGCTGCGACTGCTGCGCGCCAGCAGCAGCGTTGAAGCCGGGGAAGCCGGTCGCCTGGGCATTGAGGCCGTTGGCGCCCGGTGTGCTCGGGCTCGGCTCGGGGATCGGCGGGAGCGTCTCCATGAGCGACGACCCGAACGAGGACGTCGGCTTGAACGGCTTGACGTTGCTGCCACCGTATCCCGTGCGTTGCGGCTGGAGGAAACCAGTGGTCTGCGGCTGCAGCGGGCTCGTCGCGCCGTTGCCCATGGTGAGGTTTCCGAACTGCGACGAAAAGTCGTTGCCGCCGGTAGGCTTCGAGTCGAGCGCAAATGCGGACGCAATGTCCGACATGGCCGACGAGTTGCCTGTGCTGCCGTTTGTGGTGGAAGTGTTGGTGGTAGGGGCGAAGGGGTCCCAGGACGCTGTGCCGGACTGCGACTGCTGCTGAGCGGCGGTGGGGGTAGCAGTGTGCTGGGGAGCCAGTCCGCCCTGCGCCTGCTGCGGCGCCATACCGCCCGACATCATCGCAAACTGCTGGTTCATCCGGCTGTGCGCAAGGTCGTTCATGCTCGGCAGCTTGGGCTGGGCCGGAACGGCGGGTACGCCGCCTGGCGGTGCGAACGGGTTGTTCGAGCCAGTCTTTTGCGGAGCGAGCGCCTGGGGGGAAGCAGTGATGTTGGAAGAGACGATGGGTGTCGAGTTGGAGCGGACGGGCTCGTGGAATGGGGCCGATGGCGTACCCATGGATCCTCCCAGGGACCCTCCGACGGGGGAAACAGGGTGCGAGTGGAAGACACCGGCGCCGCCGCCAGCCATCATGCCGCCGCCCATGCCCATCATACTCTGCCTGAACGGGTTGGAGCCGGTAGTCTGCGGCTGGAGGAAGCCAGTGGGCTGGGCCTGGAGAGACTGGAGCTGCTCCGTTCCGCCGCCGTTCATGCCGCCGCCCATTCCGCCCATCATCGGGAAGCTGGACTGGCGGTGGGCCTGGAACAGGTTCTGGCCCGTCGTCTGGGGCTGGAGGAAACCTGTCGACTGAGCCTGAAGGAACGGCTGCTGCTGTCCGCCAGCCTGCTGGGGGAACTGCTGGCCGCCAGTCTGCTGGGGGAAGCCGGTCATATTCGGCGAGAGGAAACCAGCACCGGTCTGCTGGGGGAACATGGACTGGCGGAAGGGGTTGGCGCCCGTCATCTGCATTTGCAGCTGCTGCTGGCCACCAACAGGCATCGTGCCGAACTGGCCGGGCGCCATACCCATGCCGCCGCCCATGCCGGTCGGCATCGAGTTCATCTGGCCGGGCATCATGCCGCCCATTTGGCCAAACTGGTTCATCTGGCCAAACTGGTTCTGCTGCATGCCGCCGTTGAGTCTGGGGTCAGTACCATCGCGGCTGCATTTACTCACGTTCCAGGAGAGGTGCCGAACATTGTTGGCTGCTGGTCTGTCTGGATAGAGTCGAGGAAGTCCTGGATCTTCTGCTGAGCCGGGGGAGGCGCAGAGCTGGAGGACGCGACGGCAGGCTTGGGCGAGGAAGGTGTATTTGTCGGCTTGGCTGCGGAGGCCGGGTTGGGCGAGGCGGGAGCTTTGCTCTTGCCCTCGACGACGCCGAGCGAGCGCTTGTACTCGAGACGGTTCTGCTCAAAGTTGGGGTCGTTCAGGTACTCCTCGAGCGCCTTGACAAGACTGGTCGGGGCGTGCTTGAGATTCGGCACGGGGACGTTGACGACATTGTTCAGCCGCCGCGCCATGGCGAGAAAGTCGACGACCTTGTCGGTCTGCTTGATAAAGCTCTTGTAGATTTCAAACGACTCTGTCGCGTCGACCTTTGACATTTCAAAGTAGTGCTCGAGAATGTTGCACACGCCCTCGTTGCCCGCCTGGAACAGGACGAGCATGTCCTTGATGACCATCCTGAATGCAAGGACAGTGTTCTCGTCGCTGAGATTGTCCTGGTAGAATGTGCAGCGGACCATGGCGTCTAAGATGCGCTGCACCTGCTTGACCTCGCGGAGGAGTCCCTTCTCGACGGGGAGATGGCGCAGGCGGCGGGCTTTTGCTGAGATGTCAGTAGGATGAGCTAGAGGCAGTAGCTTACAGTTGGCACCGAGACCCGTGCTCCGACGGTTGCTCTCGGTCTGGAGGTAGAAGAGATCGTGGCGTAGGTCGCCATACGCGCGAATACGCGCGTCAAGGTAGTATGCGTACGAGGTCACGTTGGCGGGCACGCGGTAGCCGCCTGCATCGCCGTGGACCTGCACGTCTCGCAAGCGCAGGTTCTCGTTACGGCCAAGTGTGGCGAGGAGCTGCTCAGCAGAGCCGGCCTGCATGAGCTTGTGGAGGGTGATGAGGGCTTTGAACACAACCTGTGGGTGAGCGCGAATCTAATAATAATCGAGGGGCAGCATGGCTGTGTGCAGGGCTGCGCATACGCTGTCACGTAGCGGCACAGCGGTGTCTAGCGCCCGCTGGCTTCAAGAGGCCAGCAGGTAGCGAGCAAGGGCGCCCGTCCGCACCTCGGCACGCCGCGCCCTCGCAGCCCCAAGCTTTCGCCCATATGCCCACTGCCCACTGCCCGCCCCTCGGCACCAAGCGCACATACCACAGGGTTGCCATCGCGGAGGCGCAGCGAGAGCGAGCGCGTAATGTCCTGCAGCGAGTGTTCGTCGAATGTGGCCGCAATGAGCGCGCTGGGGTGTGAGTAAATTGTTGCGAGTGGGGATACCGCGGCCAAGAGACCTCGCAGGCCCGATGACCGCGCACCGCGAACCAGTGGCCGATTCGTTGTCGTGCGTTCGCGATGGCAGTCGGAGGCAACACTTACTCAAGATACTGCGACCGTCAGCACTGTCCCGCACAGCTCGAGCAGCTCGGCAGCATACACACCTTTGTCTTTGGCGGCGCGTTCTTGGGCTTACACGCGAGCTTTACAATCTTGTCATAGTCCTGTTTCGGCATCGTGACAAAGGTGGATGGTGGGGTGGGGGTGAGGGTGGGCTAAGCGAAATGCAATGCAGTAGCTATGCGTGTCGAAGTAGATGGTGTATGGTGTCTATCCAAAGAATGTGGGTCGGCTGGGCGGCACCGCGTGGGGCGTCGTCGTATGCCGATGAATGTAAGAGAATGAGTGTGGTCGAAGCGGATGGTGACGAGGTTGAGTCCGAGGACGGTCCCAGTCGAGGCGATATCGCGCGATGGAAGGTTATTATTGGTAGTTGATTTTATTAAGCGTAGGTAGGAGAGATGGGAAACACGTCGAGAAATGGCGGCAAAAGCGAATGCGATCGTTGATGATAATGAATGGATGGATGAGACAGCGCAAATGAACAGCAATGAGCGGAACAGCGGTAGCGACGACGGCTCAATCTGCGTCCTCTGGGTGATCCAACAGCTCTGCTAGCTCTCCTACTCTCCTGTAGACCTGCAAGCTGCACGCGCTGCACGGGCCGAATGTGACCGCTCGACCTGGGTCGTTCTTGACAATGGCTTGCTCGAACCTGGATTGGATTGGATTGGGATCAAGGGATCTCAAATGTGGGGTAATTAAACAACCAAGTCGAGGTGGGGGTGGTTTTCGCGTCGCGCAGTGCAGCCTCTGTGCGCGGATGCGAGTAACGGGTGACAAAGGGATGGGATTCTGCCTGGACCTGGGGTGGATGGGGGACACTAAGGATGCGAGTCGAGGTCGAGGTCGAGGTCGATGGCGATGATGGCAATGAAGAGATGGATGATAGCGACGACGACGACGCCCGAGTCCTGCAGTGGTGTTCCTAGGATAATCAGGAAAAAAAGTGAGCCAATGTGCCCATCCAAAGTGTGCGCAGTCCGTGGGCGGTGGCATGACGCGGAGTGGGCGGAATCAGATTTCCAGACTAGTCCTGGTCCAGTCTCTGGCTGGCCCACGTGGGTCTCACGCTCCACTATCCGGCGATAAGCGCAATCTAGCGGTGCGCGGTGACTTGCATGACTTGAGCGCGTTCAGAGCTGTCGATCACCTCGTCTCCTTTCGCGTGTCCTGCCTCTCACACCTCTCCACTCTGCACCTCATGCACACGGTTGAATGGCAATTTAACTGGTAATTTAACATGTCAAGAGAGCACAAAAGAGACGACTACGACTGCTGTCGGGTAAAGGGGTAACTGTGAGGGTATATATAAACTTGCTGTTTTGCTTTGCTTGCTTGGATGTGGTGAGGTGTGGTGAATGGCGCGCGGCAAGGCGCCGGGCCTGCTTTTGTTCCATGTGGGTTGCTGTGGATGATTGATTGAAGAATATGTACACTGCTACTTTGGTCTCTCTTGCTCTTCCGACTCTCCACAACGTCTATTCTATAGAGACTCTCGACCAGACTGGAAACTGTGAACAACCGAAAAAGAAAACACCGTGAAAATCGTTAAAGGAAAACCATCCCCAGACGACCACTCTATTCGTTCCACTGTCGCGACCATGGTCCGGGGAGTGGGGGACACCTGTCGGGGGCGTGCTTGGCGAGTGCCGACCAGGTGCAAAAGTCGCGCTTGCGGAAGCTCTCCCAAATCCAGTCAATGACCTGGAGTGGGAGACCGTGCGACCAGTGGCGCTGCCACCACTGGACTGCTGGGATCTGGAGGACAATGTTTCGCCATGCCCACCACTTGGGGGAGTACGTGGTCATGACAGAGGGGTTCATGATGATGCGTGGTGGACGGTCCTGCGTGTCGTAGAAGCGGTGCAGGTCATAAGAGAACAGGAAGCACTCGGAGTGGTCGCACGCGTCCACACCCGAGATGCGGAACTGGGGCGGCGACGCGAGCGCCGGGGACATGCGGTGGTCGGGATAGGTAGCTGAGTGGTCAGACGTGCACGTGAATGATGACCTTACAGTTATCAATGATCTTCCACCCTCGCTTGGCATGCTGTCGTGTAGGCTTGTCCTCGGAGTTCTCCTTTGGCGGGATGTAGAGGTACGGGCGGGCTGGGAAGGCAACGACGCCATTCCAGCATGCTGAAACCTCAAACGGACGATGCTTGCGCACGAGGTCCTTGCTGACGGGGTCCTTGACATAGGGCCAGACCAGACGCATGGGTGTGCCACAGATGTCACGAGCGACCCAAGTGTCATACAATCCTGGAGGTTGTTAGCAAACAGGTCTATCAAAGTGGAGGCGGAGCAAGGTGAGAAAATGCGGAGATGACTCAAATCTCCGCGTGTCCACCCAAGCTTGTATATGTAATAGACCGAGGCAACAATGGCCGTTCGGGGTCACACGGCGACCGAGGTAGAAACAATACCCAGCCAGGCCATCAACAACGGCGACGTGGTCCCATGTTTATAAGCCCCATCTTCACCATCAAACACTCTTCCATTGTCACCATCACCATCGTTCTCACTCTCCTGTTCATTCTCCATCGGCCGATAACTCTCAATTTCTCAATTTCTGTAGGGATGCCAAGATTGCCCTTTTGCCCACCGCTCCACCCCCGCCGCCTTGGCCCTTCTTTCCGTTTCCCCCACCCACCCACCCATCCATCCATCCACCCCTCACCCAGCCAATCTGATTCCGCATCCATCCCCACAAATCGCTCAATGCACTCACCCGCTCCGGAAAAGTCCATGCCGCATGCAAGGTCGTAGCCCTCCTCTCCTGTCTTGTCGTCGACAGAGGTGGCGAGGAGGCGCACGACGGATTGCCATGAAAACACGACGTCGTTGAAAAAGATCACCTTGGTGAACTGCTCATAGTCGTCGAGGCGCACAGACTCGTTGGCGCTTTGAAGCGGCGCGAGTGCTTGATTGCGAGCATTGGAAAGGAAGCCGATACGCTGCGGCGAGGTTCCGTACGGCCACCACTTCTCCGTCTGGTCGGTCACAATGCTGTTGCGCACGCCCAACGAGTCGAGGCGGTCGGCAAACTCGTTCAGAATTTGTGGTGTACGATCATGTGAGTTGGACTCGTAAATGGACACAAACGTGTGATTGCGTCCAACTGGAGGGGTCAGTGCGTGCTTGGATTGAGAGCTTGGGTGTTCCCAAGGGGGTGTTCGAGCAACTTACGGTGGTCAATAAGCTTTTCGAGCTCGAGGCCCCATCGCGGGAAGAGGTCCTGGTTGTCGAAGAGGTTGGCGGCGATAAAGTACTTTGGCTGGGACCCGTCGGCGTGACCGAGTACGGGGACAATCTCCTGTCCCGGGACCAGGCCGAGGGTGAGCCAGTAGATGACGAGGGACGAGGACACGATGAGTCCAAAGTAGTGGACGGCCGACCAACGTGGGAGGGCGACGGCCTTTGGTGCACCACGCAGCGACCCGAGGGCTAGTGAGAACACTATCCTCGCCCAGCTGATAAGTGTCCAGATGGTAAGGCCGAGCGCGACACCAATGAAGACGTGCACTGTCGTGGGGAAGGGGAAGGCGATGAAGAGGGAGATGCCGGTGCCGAGTGTAATCAGGACGACCGTGATGAGGAGGGGATCGCGGCGAGCCACCCACTGGTATGCGGCTCGCGCTCCGCGAACCTGCTTATGGCTGCCCTTTCGACTTGTTCGTGTCCCATCCTCGTCGTCCAGCAGCTGTTCCAATTCGGGATCACGCTCCTCGATATCACTCAAAGACGACACATCGGTGCTGTCGCGCGAAGGAGAGGAAAAGTACGACGCGTCCGAGTCGCTGTATGTCGATGTGCTGAATGCGGAGGGGGATGTGAGTAGCAGTTCGTAGCTACCCTCGTCGGACTTTGTTCGACGATAGTCCATCGGCGGGAGCAAGCCCATTGCGGATGGGGTCGGCGGTGGGCCGGTGGGTGGGGAGATGGCTAGAGCAGGTGTCTGCGCGGAGTGTTCGTCTGAGTGTGTGGTTGGGTTTATGTGGGCAAGTGACAGAGTAAGGAGAGAATGAACAAGGGTGGAAAGTGTGTTGATGGAATGCGATGAGATGGATCGCCAACGACAGAGATGGATGGGTGTTGTTGCACAGGTGTCGATGTAGACTGCAGGCAATGCTGTGGGCCCTAAAGCAATGGTCTCGAGCAGAGCTGAGCTGGCGGAGATTGATGACGGATATAGATGGGAGTTCGACTTGTTACTCTTTAGTCGACGACTACTTTGCAGTAGTGCAACACTTGGAGTAGCCGTGAAGCTGGAGCGAGGCGGCGGGATTGTATACACAGTACACAGCAAAGAGAGTATAGCGCACTAGCACCACTACGGTAGTACGCACGTTTTCGCGCTGTATCCAGGTTTTGGGCAATGGGGTCCTGGAACGGCGTCTCACTTTTACCCTCTCTGGCCAGCAGACAGGTGCAAGGGGTGCGTGCAGGTGAGGTAGGGGAGGGGCGGGGGAGGTGTATTGAGGGGCAACGAGAGTGGGAACCGAACTGGCGGCGGATGCGTTAAAGGAGAGTCGAAGTGTTGTGATAATGTAGGAATGATATCAACAAGGCGAGCGAAAGATCTTGGGATCCCGGTGAAAATGTGGGGGCGGGTGGGGTAGCGGGTAACTTGCGCGCGCACAGTGGTGGTGGTGGACAATGCGGTACAAATAAATGCTAAGTGGGCCAGGGATAGCACAGACTACAGACTCGGAGCTCGCGAGGTGGAATGACCGTGATGGAATGTGCCGTCGTTGAACAAAAGGATCAAACGTCGGACGGGGCCTCGACCAATGCGTGCTGCGTGCTGGATTCACTGGATCACTGGATCACTGGATCGAGCGCTAACGGAGACAAGGGGAGGGGACGATGTGGTAAGAAAATGGGCAAATGCCAAATGATATCAAGCCGCGAGCCGCGAGCCGTGAGCCGCAAGGGGGGGAGACCGCGACGAGCGAGGTGTTTCGAGACGCGGCGAGACGAGGCAAGAGCGAGAAACGAAAGGTGAGGTACTGTACAGTTGCACAAAAGCGGGCCGAATGTAATGCAAGAATAGCGACAACGAGATTAACGAGGATAACTCTCTTGCTATAGCGATTCCAGAATTCCTCAAGACAAAAGGGAACGAGTACCGAAGTGTGTGCTTGTGCTTTGGTGCAGGCGGCTGTTTCAAATCGGACAGAGGGCGTGGAGACCGAGCTGCAGAGCGTGCACAGCAAATGAAGTCAAGTAAAGTGAATGGGTGATGAGGAGGAATGACAGAGGGGGAACGGCGAGACAGCCGAGATGAGCTTGAGCCGCTTGAGCGTGTTCGAGAGCGAGTCGACAGGGACAGCCAAAGGTCGGTCTCAGCGGAGCAGCGGAGCAGCGAGTAGCTGTGGAGATTTAATGCCTCAGAAGACAGAGAGACAGGGAGGAGTCGGGGTAGCGATACTGCGACACACCGCAAACAGGACGGGGGTCGATTGGAAGGGACAAGGGCGGGCACCAGGACGGAGCACGGGCGTGTTTCTTGGCACCTGTCGGAGCAAGAGGAGGGCTACTTTCGGCAGAGTGGGCACAATACACGAGGACGTCCAGGTTGCGTCAGGAGAGGTCGTGACTGTCGACAGGTCGTGGCGTAACGAGGCGTAGATGAGGCGTTTGATTTAGGGGATTCTGCCGCGCACTGGGAGACTGCGAGGACCAGATCGACCAGACGAGTGCACAGAATCAGAACCCGAGATGGGAATCTGGTTCGGATCGCAGTGGAGATGAGGTGAGGTGAGGGTTCTCGTGGCTAGGTGGCTGCCGGAGCTGGAAGCTGTGGCGGATAAAGCAGTGCCGCGGATAAAGTGGAGCTGTCTGGTGGCGAGGGGGTCGTGAACAGGTGTCGTGGGGGATACAATGGGATAGAGAGCTGAGAGAGAGCTGAAGAGGATGGCGGAGGAGAGTTGTTGACTGTTGATGTTGCTGCGTAGCGCGCAGTATTGTGGGTTACAAAAAGCCGCAGTCAAATGCAAGGAGAGGTCGACGGGCGCCGTGTCCCGTAGCGTAGCGAGGGAGAGAGGTAGAAGACAAGGAGCAGCAGCTTGTGCAGACGAACAGAACGAACAAGAACAATCATCATCATCATCTACACCTCTACATCTATGTGGGCGTCGAACGGGTTCGCCGCACAAGTCTCCACACTTTGCATCTCTCTGGGGTGTCTCTCCTGTTTACGAACGCGATAAGGTTACAGATGTGAGGTAGCCTGGATGCATGGCACGCAAGCATGGCAGATGTTGCAGCGTTGTGCTGTTGCAGAAAAGTAGATCCGATCAGGAAAGCGAGCAGAAACGAACAAGAGTCACCAAATCACATTACATTTCTGCGGCTCGGCTCTGTTCTCTGCGTCTCAAGCCCGTTCTTTGGTCGGCGTCTCGCGCGCAGCTCGTGCAGTCTGACGTCTGACGCTCACTGATGCTCCGAATGCTGTAATCTCCCAGGATCGCAGGACGTTTATTACAGTTCAGACCTCAGGATAACATGCCGCCAACGGTAGTGCATACTCTCGCCTCTCGTCTTCTGCAGCACTCTCTGCACTCCACCCCCGGATTTTTAACCAATTACCCCAGGCCCGTAGTGCCGTCGTGCCGTAGCTCTGTAGCCTGTTTTCTTTAGCCCTTTAGCGCGTGAGGCGGAGCGCAGAGCCAAGGACCCAAGGACAGCAGTACAGGATTCGGATAGCCGTGGTACCTTGTCGCCAGAGCTCGAGCTGGAGCTGATGGACTCGCATGGGCAAGTTTTAGAGTGCCGTGCCAAGTGACTGCACAGATCACACCCTCTGCGGGCAGAGGCAAAGCATGCAAGTGTGCAAAGCAGGTGGTGAGCAGTAACCAGTAACCAGAATTCTGTACCACACTGTACAGTACACCTATGACCCGTCATGATGCTCGCTGCGGTTTTGGGGTGGCCGCCACCATCCACTGCATGCTGTGCACCGATCAGCCGCTGCTGCTGCGGCTGCGGCGTAGCTACGGCGTGGCGACTACCTGAATGACATGCAAAGGTACATTACCTTGATCGCATCTCATTTGTTCATTCTGATGCGTTATTATCATTGCGAATCGGCGTGGGATTTTGCACACCTCGGCGACGGAGTCAAGGTGCTAGGCATAGGCGGCCACGCTGCATGCCGCACGCTTGGGTGGAGATCTTTTGGAGTCGCGCGGTGGATGGGTGTACGTAACGCCGCCCAGGCGTCACTCGCGACTCCACATGACCAGCGGGCCCCGCCGCGATAGCATCCTGGTGCGAGACGATGGAGAGCGAGATGCATCCTGTCTCCCACATGCACCACCCTGCAGACTCAATCATACCTCGTCTGGAAGAACCAAGACACTCCCATCACGACCTCTTCTCCTCTTCTCACACGCCAAACGTGAGGGGCCAGGTACTGGGTACTGACAGAGTTACGGGACTGCTCTGCCGTGCCAAGATGGCAACTATGAGCCTCAGGACCACAACCTGGACACCAGGACGAGACGAGCATGACCTCGACGCAGAGCCAGAGCGTCGCAGGACACCGGGACACCACAGGACATCACAGGAGAGTTCCAGGAGCCCTCCAGGAGCTCACAGGACTGGGTAAGGACACCACAGGACCAAGCACCACCGGCAGGACCAATAAACAGCACAACCTGGGGATCCTGAGCGTGCGGGGAGCCCTCTATCAGCCCTCCCGTCCACCAAATGTCACCGGGGCCCTAGGCTTATTCGCGCACTTGGCTCCCTCCCAGGCCGCCGAGATTCCTTGCACGGTAGAACCCGGTTGTAAGCTCTTGTTCATAATGCTGTGCAAAGAACATGTGGCAGGAATAGATAAACACCGAACGTACCGAACAACCTTGGCCCTTGGGCAGTTTGAACACGTGCCACACCCTTTGTGCCCATGCTGCATGCTGCCCGTGCGTGCCTTGTTTGTCTTCACACTGTGCACTGTCTGCTGCCCACCACGCCTCTGATAGGCACTCTTCGCCAAGCAATGCAGTTATGCAATTATGCAAGCCACTCCCCCACGACCTTTGTTTATTTGCCATCTGGGCGTGGAGCTTATTTGCCCCGCGGTGTACCTCTCGTCTGCGGAGCAGACAGCGAGAGACGAAAATATCGACGGAGAGCTATTTGGATCTGCTCCACACCGAGTCGCGGATCGTGGATGCCTCGGTTAGACGTGAACTAGCGCCAGCGATCTGCCGCTACCGTTGCATACCAGAAATCTACCAAGCCAACGAGCTGGAGCCCGCTGCGCTGTCATACATTGGCCCAACGGTCCGAGAATCCGAGGATGGCGGTTCTCGGATATCGGGGCGTTCCACCAGGAGTATTACGTCATGTCGGTAGATCGGCAATTCACCGTGTCAGAGTGCATTAAGACCTGGAAGGATGGAGATGCGATGCGCTGCAGTTCGCCACTCGCGTTCGCCACCCGTGCTGTCGGACCGATACGGACTGACATGCTAGTCTGCATTCACGCTCTGACCGCCGTCAACGGACCTGAAACAGCAAAGCATCGCAGTGACGAGTCAGCCAGCGCCGTGGCGGTCGGGTATCTCTGTGTTCTCATTGAAGCCACCGCTGGATTACCTGCGTCCTCTGCGGTGCGGCGCCACCAGCCCAGCAGACGCAGTCCAGGAGTGGTCCAGAGTGGCGTCGGTACCACGCTTTGCGCAATCGCAATCGCGATCAAAGCAATTGCGGTCGTGATGCCAGCCGGGGGTCGAGGCGATCGGCAATCGGCTGCGGAGTCGGCAGGGTTGCAGCGACGTACGCTGCTATGCTACTGTACAAGGAGGGACTGGCAGGGCTTCCAAGGGCCTCGATGTGGCGTTCTCACCAGCTACACTGTTCTCGCTTGGTTGTGCTGAGATCCACACGACCGTGCTTAAACGAGCGCCCAGCGCATTCCTTTCAGACATCCGACGTTGGGTGGCTCCGCCACAGCGAGCGACGCCATGGACATCCCATACCCTCTCTTCTTCAAACAGATTCATTCGAAAACTATCAACTCTCCACTACTGATTATACTTATCTCACACTAATAAAGGAACATGGTCTCGAAGCCGATCTTCTCCCACTTGCCCGTGTCCGTGTTGAGGGTGAGGTTGGAGTGCGTGACCTCTCCGCCGCGGACGGCGCCGGACTCGACGCTGCCGCCGGCGATGGGGCGCGCCAGATGGTTCTCGCCCGCCTTGACGGTGAAGTTTGCGAGCGGGAGGTCCCAGGCGTTGCGGGACGCGACCGAGGGCGCGCCAAAGTACTGCGCGGTGGCCTCGTCGGGGCTGATGCTGAGGATGTAGTAGCCGCGGTAGTATCCCTCCTGCCACTGGAGTTCCTCGTTGAGGGCGATCTGGGTGCGGGAGGCGTTGCCGGCGGTGGGCTCGATGGGGCCGCTCAGGCCCGAGGAGCTCACGGCGGTGCCGGCAAACTCGACGCCGATGGCGCCCTCCCCAGTATCGCCGTCATACGGCTTGGCGCCGAGCCACGCCAGGTCCGCCACCCAGTTCTGGTGGCTGTCGCCCGACAAAAAGATGTTGTTCTCCATCTTGGCGTCGTACAGGTGCTGCAGCGTCCGGTTGCGGTTGGCAATGTATCCGTCCCACGCGTCGCCGCTCTGCCCGCCATTTGCGTTGCGGATGTGCGAAAAGACAATCTGGTTGCCGACCACGCGCCAGCGCGCGCCGCGGCTCTGCGAGTCGGACAGCGAGCGGTAGAACCACGCCTCCTGCCGCGCGCCCATGAGCGACCGCCCCGGCTCGTTGGCGATCGCCGCAATGTACTGCGTGTTCCAGTCTGGTGTCAAAAGAGACCGTGCAGCTAATCTTTCAGATGTCAGTGATCGACCGGTCGTAGTTGCGCGTGTCGAGCATGATGAGGTCGAGCAGCTTGCCCATCTGGAACGAGCGCCACACGCGCAGCCCGTCGTCCATGTCGGTCACGCTGAGGTCAGCTACAGTATTCAGGTAGTCGTACCGGATAGGGATCCACTCAAAGTACGCCCGCACGGCGTTGGCCTTGCGCGCGTCGACGCTGATATTGCGCCCCGTCTGGATAAAGCTCTGCTCCGTGTTGTTGAGGTGCGCAAAGCCGTCCTTGTACCCGTTGTCGGCGAACTCTGGTGTCAGAAACAGAAACCACTCTCACTTTACTGCTCACCGTGATCGTCCCACACGGTGATCCACGGCGCGCGCTCGGTGAGCAGCTGCAGGTCGAGGTCGGAGCGGTACTAGTTGTCAATATCACGGCAGCTGCGCTTTGCTGCGCTTTGCTGCGCTTTGCTTCGCTGCTCACCAGCCCGTGCCGCGTGCGGTAGTCATTCAACGTAAAGATCTCGCCCGACGGCAGCGTGTCGCGCTCGCCGTTGCGCTTCTTGTTGTGGTGCCCCGACTCGTAGATGTAGTCGCCGAGGTGGAGGTTGTAGTCCTGCATGCCCCTGCGGGCCGCGTTGCCGTACGCGTTGAAGTATCCCTTTGCTGCCGGTCAGCGCAGCCTTGGAGCGTACTCACGGTAGTTACTGCACGAGAACACCGCAAAGGCAATCTTGCTCACGTCGTCATCCGCGCGCGGGGCGGTCTTGGTGCGCCCGACGCGCGAGCGCACCTCGCTGCCGCACACCTCGAACTGGTACCAGTACTGGGTGAACGGCTTGAGCCCCTTGGCTTCGACTTTGACGGTATAGTCGATATCGGAGGACGTGTACGCGCGGCCGGTGGCAATGGCGGCGGGGGCGCACTCGGCCGGGTCGCTCGCGTACACGCTCCACTGGACGCAGATGGGGCTGTGCTCCGCTGTCGTCCAGCGGGCGGTGTCGTGGTCGTACAGCGGCACGCTGCCTGACACAGTGGCGTTGCTGTCGCTCGACGCGTTGGTGGGCGCCACGCGCGTCCAGAGGATCACGCTGTCGGCCCACGGATCGCCCGACGCGACGCCGTGCGTGAAGCTCAGATCACGGGGGTTGTGCGCCACATTGTCCCGCTTCAGGCTCCGCCGCGCGACGTGCGGCACGTCGATGCCCAGAAAGTCGTGCCGCCGAGACGGCGAGAGGTAGTTGATGTTCCCCGCAAAGCTGGCGGCGGCGCCGCCGAGCAGCGCCGCGGCAGTCAGGAGGTGGGGCAGCATGGTGCGTGCTAGTGATCTGCATGCGTGCAGGGAGATGTTATATGCGTCGGCAGTCTCAGCCTCAGAGACAGTGGTAGCGCAGCTCAACTTCACCCATCCGCCACACTCGACCAGTGAGAGCCCGTCTATTCCATTCCCAACCCATGTGCGCCGTCAGAAAGCGCCTTCCTCCCGCGGAAGCACCTTAGCGCATGATAAGGTGTGGTCTAAGCAACAGAAGCATGCTTAGACGCGTCGCGCGTCACAGGTGGAAACGTGCAAGTACAAAAGTGGTCGCAATCGGCAAGTAGACGGAGAAGCGCCGACATGACCGACGGACCGACATAGGAACGTGCGTCGATTTAAAGTGGGAAAATTCGTCATTAAATCCGTCATTAATTCTCTGAAATGCTAGATGTTTGGGAGTGGCAGGGGTGCAAGGAATGGCAGGTGGCAGGTGGCAGGATGTACAGTGTTTGGCATCTCTTGGCGTTCTAATCGTGGCATACGGTGTACGACATGGCGCGTCGCGGATGGCGGATGGCAGAATGGACGGTGGCAGGTGGCAGTCGTGGGGCATCTCGGTGGCCCGCGGGTCGGCGTCTCCTCCACAGAAATGAATCACGAACGTGTGCGGCTCACTGAGGCTTCAGTTGTGTGAGTACTCGTGACTGATGCCGAGCGCTGTGGAGCCTGAGTCTGCTCTTGCAAGAAAGCGGATGGGGCTCGCCTTTCGTGAGAGAACCACTCGCTGCCACCAAAGGCTTCCCATCCCACGAGCTGGGCACCACGAGCTGGACACCACCATGAGCCCCAACAGCTCAAGTGCCCAACCTTCCTCCATAGATGCTGAACGCAAGGTAGGAAGATGCAGATAGCGACATTGCGAGAAAACTCGCCGTCGAGCCAGATATGCCACACTCGCCCGAGGCACACCCATGTCTCCGAGGTGGCTATCGCTCTCCCGGAGACTTAACCTTACCATCGTTATCTCGCTCTCTGCCGTCGTCGGTGTACAAGCAGACCAGATGCGGGTGCTGTCACCTCGAGGCCATGGATCGGGCAAGCACGTCGGCGGGCGACCCAGCGGAGAAACCGAGAGGAAGGAGGTGAGTGTGTGGCACGGTGGCTTTCCAACAGTCAATGCAATAGCACGCAGAATCTGGAGGGTTTCTTGAGGTGTGGTCCGTGAGCTCAGATAAGTGGCACCCTATGCGCAGAGAGATTCCAGTCCTTCAGGCTGCAACGATGATTTATTGTCTCCACGTCTTCACCGTCGTCACGGAATTCCTGCGCTCCAGCCTCCGCTTCCGCTTCCGCTACAGCTCCTCCCTCCCGCGCCCCGCTCGGCGCACGACCTCCTTCCACCCGTCCACGGGCGTGCACTCCGACACGCGCCGCCCCTCCGCGGTGGTGCGGTGGCAGCCCAGTGCTGCCGTCAGCCCCGCCAGTGGTGGACTCACGACACGCCGCGCCCTCGTTGAACTGATACTGGAACATCGGGTCCGTTTCGGCCGTGAGCACGTCGCCAATGCTGCCGTCAGCTGGTTTACAGGCTTGGACACACCGCCGCGTGCCGCGCGCAAAGACGTGCGAGGCCTCCCACACGCGCGCGCCGGGGAGGGGGATGTGCTCGAGCCCGTCTGCCGTCAGCCCCGCCAGCGGCCCCAGCGGGGTACGCACACTCTGCGAGCTTCTCCGCCGACGTGCCGTATATCAGCTCGCGGAAGCCCGCCCAGCGGATGGCGGCCGCGCACATCGGGCATCTGCCGTCAGCCCCGAAGACCGCAAGGGGGGGACGCACGGCTCGCCGTTGGTGTACAGCGAAAAGTCGCTCCACGCCGCGCGGATCTCGGCGGGCGACAGCCCGCGGCGCGCGAGCACCGTCGTGCACGCCCGGATCGCCGCGATCTCGCCGTGCAGCGTGGGGTCTGGCGTCAGCGGTGTCTCAGGGGGTCGTACCGCCTGTAGCTGCGACTGCGTTCGCGGACACGCAGACGAGCGCGTCGCTGCTCGTGTTCACGATCGCTGTGCCGAAGGGCGAGAGCGGGCAGGGGTGTGCGTGCGGGACCGTGTAGATTGCCTTCTGTTAGTGCCGCCGCAGTGGGGCTCACCTCGTTGGCGACGCGCATCCAGTGCTCCCGCCGCGCGTAGGGTACGTCGTTGAGCGCGACGGGGAAGGGCGCGGGGTGGGCGGGGCCCGAGAGCCAGGATGCCGCGGCGGGCAGGGCGAGCGCAAGCGTGATGAAGGAGCGCATTCTGGATGAGTGAGAGAGAACTGTGAGACGCCCAGATGTTCTCACGCAACGACGTCATGCACTGGTCAGCCGATCGCGGAAGTGCTACATCCGCCTTATCGGATCCTTGAGAACAACAAATTACATCAACAAGTAAACTATGCAGAGAGCCCAATGTTACCGAGAGTACAACTAGTTTGTCAAAGTGGCCACTCCTCGCTACTCCTCGCCCGTCTGCCCGTCCGCGAGCAGCATCTCGCGTACCCCCATGTCGTCCACCTCCACCTCGTGTGCGGCCGCCAGGTGACGGCGTACATCATACACCCTGTGGAACCGCAGTCCACATACTTCCCCAATGATAGGGCACGCCCAGCGGCGGTGCTGGGTGCCGCCGGGCAGACTAGCCGTGCCCGTAAGCAATGATCCCTCGTCCGCAGGTGCCGGGGTCGCTCCGCCCCTCGGAGTCCTCGGAGTCCGGGGCCGCGGGGTCCCCGGGCCATCCCCGCACCAACCCTCGGCGAGATGACGCTTCAGCGACGCTGGTCGACGGTACGCACGCGCACAGGTGGGACACTTGTGGCGTGCGCGAGTGTGCGCCGCTTGGGCGTGCTCGTCGCGTGCGAATTTCGACTTGTACGTCTTGCCGCAGCCTGGCGCACCGCATGGCCAGTCCTTGCCCGTCTCGCCGGATAGGAGGCGGGGAAGCTTGCGGGGTGGGCCGGGCGAGGCGGGGGTGGAGCCCGCGCGAGCAGGGGTAGAGGGCACGGAAGGAAGGACGGGAGCGACTGGCAGACTCGGACCTGCAACGGGGTCGGTGTCGTCGTTCAACGCAAACTCTACACGAGAAGAGCGACGCCTCTTACGACGGGAGAGACCGAGCCCCTCAGCAATGACCGGCGGCAGGTCCTCCGTGTCAGTGTCGGGCTGAGTGGCGAGGTCGATATCCCGTTGTTCGTGGACCTTGAGATGGTCGCGCAGCCGGCCCGCATTCTTGAATATCCTTCCCTCGCACTCGGCGTACGGGCATGTCGGGGGGTGCGCCTCCTTAATGTGCGCCTGGAGCGCCGACCAGACGGGGAAGGTCGGCATCTCGTCGTGGCTCGGGTGCGAGCAGGTATACCGTGTCGCTGAGAGTTAGACGACAACTTGTCAGATAACTCACTGTCATGCACTTTCTCGTGCGTCTTGAGCTGCTGCCGCATTGCAAACGCCTTGCCGCACCCATCGTGGGCGCATACAAAGGGCTTTAGGTCCTTGTGTGCCGCGGCGACGTGTTCACGCAGAAAGTGCGTCTTGGGGAAGACGAGACCGCACTCTGAACACGGGTGCTCCTCCGTAGAGTCGTGCAGCTCCTCATGTCGGCGTAGGTGCGTTGCCGTCCAGAAGCGCTTGTCGCAGCCAGGTCGCGGGCATGCAAACTCCTTGTCCTCGGGATCCTTGTGCGTACGGACGTGCGCTGCCAGGTGGGTTGAGCGAAGGTAAGACTTGCCGCATTCTGGGCATACGTGAGGCCGCTCTCCCGTGTGCAGAAGCTGGTGCTCCGCCAGGCGGGACGGCTTCGTGTACGCCTTGTCGCAACCGGGGTGGGAGCAGGCGAAACGGCGCTCGGTGCGGGAGGGTGGCCGGGAGGGTGCGCGCGATGGGGTGTTCGCCTTCGATGAAGGTGATCGCTTCAGTGGGGTAGTTGGGGCAGGTAGCGTCCGGGTGGGCTTTTGAGGAGTGAGGTCGGGGGGTATCTCGGGCTTGACGTCCTCGGCGGCGGGCGACGACGTTGGGGGTGTGCTCGCATGCTGTGAGACTAAACTCCCCATGAGCTTTGCCGCCGCCGCCCGGACTGGCCGCGGTGCAGCAATAGTAGCTGATGCCATGATAGCGGCTTTTGGCACCACCCTTGTGATGAATGATATTTGTTGTTGTTGTTGTTGACGACGCGATGACAAGATTATTATCCCAGGATAGTGGCAAGAAAAAAAAATCAAGATGGTCAGGCGATCTGAGGGCACCGCATGGATCTCACGTGCGTTGTAAGGGGGCTCAAATAACTTCTACTGTAATCCGCAACATCGTTCGAGGGATATCACGTGATTGTGGTTACGTTTTCCCCAGGTTTGTATAGTAGCCTAGCATTAGGTTATTACACGCGAGGTATTTAATCTGATTTGATTATCACATATGCACATCCTTTGCTGTGGGGACCCCAGAAATCAAGGCCAGCGATCCAGCGAATTACTCCTATCTTCTGGTCGTCCACTCACAGAGCGACACGGTCTTCAGGCCATGCTGGCCATGCAGGTTCCCCTTTGCGGTCGTGGCCTCGCAGTTCCATCTAGGCGGTGCAAGTGACTTTTAGATGATCCAAGTGGCACTTGTCTTTTCTTGCGTGCTTGGTAGAATAGTCACCGCATGCACCCATGTACTATACAATTCACTATCAAAACTTAGAACAGGAGGGATTGTTCCACGCAACAAAACTACCCTGGGGAGTGAGACTGGGTAGCACGGAATTACGGAATGTACCCTGAAATGCTCGCGTGCACCTCGCGTGGTCCGGCTCGCGTTTCCGCATGTATCAGCCCGAGCCAATATTTCGACCGGTTTCCAGGAACTTTGTTGTCAGGGGCCAATTTCTGTACGGTGGCCACCCACTGGGCTGGGCTGGGCTGGTTGGCTGACTGACTGGCTGGCTGGCTGGCTGGCTGGTCTCGTGTGGTCGTCGTCGTTGTCACCACCACGTATCTCGCCGGTCTCCAACCTCTCTTCTACTCTCTCTTCATCTCTCAGACTCAACTCTAGAGAAGAACATCTCCTCACTCTTTCGAAATATGACAGCTTCCACGCTGTCGGGTAACCCTCCCATTGCCCTCGCGCCGGCAGTCGAGCCTATCGCTGCCGGCGCCCAGGCTCCCGCCAATGTGCTACGCCAGCGCAAGGGCGGCAACGCGGATTCCGATGCTTATCGCGCCGACGACGAGGCAGGCGACGACGACTCAAAGACCAAGCCTGAAGCGACCTGGGGCAAGACGCCCAGTGGCCAGGGTGAGTAACGTGCACGCTATGCATGCGTTTGATCAGCTCGATCGTGGCAGTGGCGCGCGCACTACCGTACGCCCTAATCGCTGACTCGTGTGACCAGTCTTCCGCGTCCCCCAGACCCATTCTTTCGTTCACACGCTCTTGCACACGTTCACCCGCTCTTCCCTCACTCGTTGGACCACGTTCTCGCTTGCTTCGCAGCCGACTCTCTTCTTCCTGCTCGCCGGCTACCCCACGCTCCGTTCCGCCCTCTTCTTGATCTACTTTGCCTTCTGGCGCCTGGCTTACGACTTTGGCTTTGCCTGGGTCCTCCGCCAGCAGAGTGAGCGCAAGTATATTGTCCGCACGCTTCGCGAGTGGGGATGGCTCGACGTCAACTCGGAATCTGGCGGCGAGGAAGGCCGCTCCTGGGCAAAGTGGTGGAAGCGCGAGCTCGAGATGAAGATGGGCGACGGCTACACCTGGGAGTCGGTCCCCGCCGAGTACAACTCGTGGCTCATTTTCCGCCAGCTCGTCGATATCGTCCTTCTCAACGACTTTGTCTCGTACTCGCTGTTTGCATGGGCCAACCTTACCTTCCCCGCCAACCAGGGTGTCTTCACCCACATTCTTCGCTGGGTCTTTGGCTGGTCACTCATCGTCTTCAACCTCTGGGTCAAGATCGACGCCCACCGTGTCGTCAAGGACTACGCCTGGTACTGGGGAGACGCCTTCTGGATGCTCGTCATGCAGAACGACCTCGTGTTCGACGGTGTCTACGAAATCGCTCCTCACCCGATGTACTCTGTCGGTTATGCCGGTTACTACGGCCTTTCGATTGTCGTCGGCTCGTACTCTGTCCTGTTTGTCTCCCTCGCCGCACACGCCGCTCAGTTCGCTTTCCTCCTTTGGTTTGAGAACCCGCACATTGATCGCACCTATGGTGGAGCCAAGAAGCCGATCGCGGCGCGTATCCCTCTCGACCTTGGCGTGCCCCCCTCCACCGCGTCTGACGACCACCACGGTGCTCTCTCGCCCGAGCTCCCCACTCCGGCTGCTACCGAAGGAGAGACTGAGACTGAGCCCGAGATCCCCGAGCTTCCCGAGCAGACGGACGCTCACGTCCACATCCGTTCGCCCGGCTCCACCATCAGCTCGCTCGACCACAGCTCGCAGCGCCGCCGCTACCGCGCGATGAGTACGTCGATCCATGACCTCACCCACCAGTTCTTCCGCAAGCCGACCGTCATCTTTTCCCGCTTTGACCCCTTCCGGTGAATTTTTCTTGTGCGTAGGTTGCTAACTCTCAGTGCTACCGACTTTGCCCTCGCTCTGCTCGTTGCCTACGGTGTCTTCTCGCTCGTCCCCGCTCTCCCCGCCGGTTTCGGTCTCGCCGCTCACTTTATCCACGCGCTCGCGTGGCGTGTCTTCCACTCGTACGGTCTGGGTCTCCTTCTCCGTGCTCAGTCCAAGACCAAGTGGCTTATCCGTCACTACCTGAAGAGCTACCCCTACCCTGGCCAGGATGACATGTCTCCCGAGGATGACATTCGTGCCGACCAGAGCGTCGTCAAGCGTGCTACTGAGGAGGCGTTCAGCAACTGGCAGGCTGGTTACAACATCTCGCTTATCATGACCTATGGTGAGTGTTTCACCCTTGCGAGACACGTTCCCACACTTTTGCGAGACATGCTCTCACGGTTGGTGTAATATTCCGCTGACACAGTGTAGTCTCGTTCATCGGACTCGCCTGGAAGACGTACCACCTCCCCAGCGACTGGACCGTCAGCGGCACCATGCTCCGCCACGTCCTCGGATTTGCGTTAATTGCTCTCCACCTCTGGTCTGCTGCCTCTACCTACGAGGTGCTCGGAGACTTCGGATGGTTCTACTCGGACTTTTTCCTCATCGAGCAGGTGCCTGCCCGTCTTGCATACACTGGAATCTTCCGCTTCCTCAACAACCCGGAGCGCACTCTTGGTGGCGCCGCGTTCCTCGGACTGGCCCTTGTTTCAAACAGCACGCTCGTCTTCGCCCTCGCCCTCTTCTCGCATCTGTCGCACTGGTGGTTCCTGTCTTTCGTTGAAGGGTGAGTTTCTGAAACACAAGTGATACATTTGCTGATGTCAGACCTCATATGAAGGCGCTTTACGGCGACCGTCTCCGTGGTGATGGCGGTCTGGTCAAGACTGTCAAGGGCCTCGCTACCAAGACCCTCGTCACCAAGAAGAGCATCCCCGAGATTAGCCGCTACGCCGACCAGGTCCGTGACTCTATTGAGAAGGTTGAAGTCAAGGTTACCGAGACCGTCGAGGACCTCATCGAGAGCGCCCGCCCCCGTCTCGCTGGTCTCGCCAAGGACACCAAGAACTTTATCCAGCAGTCGCGTGAGCGCTTGACGATCACCCGTGTTGCCGAGGACATGTCGGGCTACGACACGTCGCGCTACTCTATCACTGTTGCGTCGTCTTCGTCGGCCGCGGTTCCCCGTTTCCACGTCGGCCAGCCCATCCGTGTGTCGTGGACCGCCCCTTCGAACCACTCGCGCAAGGACTGGATTGGCATCTACCGTGTCGGATCTGCCAAGAATGCCCTCATCACAAAGATCTCCTCGATGGGTAAATGGGTGCCCATCTTTGAGGAGGAGTACAACGGCGAGGAGCAGGCGCGTCTCGCCCCCGAACAGCAGTTATCGCACGGTGACGCTGGCACCGTCACCTTCCGTGGCAACCGCCTCCCGTGGTCGCCCGGAAAGTACGAGCTGCGCTACCACCACGACGGCAAGCACAATGTCATGTCGACCATCAGCCCGATTGAGATCTACGTCTCCAAGCCGTCCGACATGCACTCGTTCCGCGCCGTGCACGACACGCTGCTGAACATTGTCTGCCTCGCGCTCGACTCGAACGTCTCGCTCGTGCCCCGCTCGGCGCGCCAGATGGCGAGCAACGTCGCGCGCCGCCCTAGCGCTAGCGCTAGCGCCAGTGCCAGCGCCGGTGGCAGTCGCCGCCAGTCGGTCGCTTCGACCGGCGCGCCCATCAACTCGCTGGGCCTCACCTACAGCCCTCGCGCGAGCGCGGACGCCGCGGCCGGCACTACTGCCATCGCCTCGGGCGCCACCGATGTGACGGGCACTCACACGCCCTCGGGCGCTACCCTACCCCCCTGGCAAGGCCCCGAAATCCCTGCCTCTCTCGAGGCGAGCGTGGCAGAAATAGCCGCCGAGCTCGAAGACCACGGTACGCCGCGGACCGACTCTGGCGGCTCTGGCACCGCCGACGAGAACCTGCAGGACGTGGACGACTTTGTGCTCATGGACGAAAAGCAAGCCAAGCACATTTCACAAATGGCCCACTGGGCGTTTGGCGTCGATATCGATCCCGACGTGGTCGTCGCAGACGCCAATGTCACCGCGCTCGCGCGGCGTATCCTCGGCGCGCGCAATCTCCACGACGGGACAAGCGGCACGGGCACGCCGACCGCCAACGGCGGCTCGCCGTCCCTGCACTAGGTGCACTAGGCGGAGCGCCGCTCTGTGAATACTGCCATACCGCAACATTCTCCACCTCCCCACCTCCCCTCCCCTCTCCCAGCTCAGTGAGCTAGCGCCATAGAAACCACTGTGTGTGTGTTTATGTACCGTGGTTGCGCCAACGAGTGACGCGTGGGTAACAACGACTGACAGAGCATCTGGTAGTCCAGTGACGTTTGCTAAGGCGTAGCGGCAAGGAGATGAGGATACATGCTGATCATACTGTCGAGATCGTTCGTTACTGATGCGCGCTCTGCTTCTGCAGGGCAGTGATTGTTTTATCTTAATTTTTTTAATCACTCCGCTTCGACATTCTGCCTCCTCGCAATCTCAGGTATCTACTCGAAGCTACTTGAGCTGGAGCGTGTCCTTTCCCTCGCGCTCAACCTCGCTCTTGTCGAACGGGTGCACGGGCTCGTGGTGGTGCATCGGCGCGGGGGAGGGGCGGCGCGTGGGTCCGCGGACCTTGAACTCGATGACGGGGCCGGTGGAGCGGGGGATGGAGAGGTGCACAATGGCGGCGGTCACGAGGCCGAGGACTAGGTGTCAGTAAAGGGGATGGCGAGGATACTTACAGAGACCGGCGAGCTTCTCGTGTACGTCGTGGAAGTAGATTGCGGTCATGAACAGCATCCAGACCCAGAGGCCGATGAGGGCCGTGGCGAGGACGGTGGCGATGGCGTGGATGCGGGCCTTCTGGCCCGTGCGCTGCGTGTACCCCCTCGCGCGGTATGCCTTCCAGGACGGCGCGACCTCTGCGGCGAGGATGAGCGCGCCGAGGGTGAGGAGGAAGGCGTGGCCCGAGATGTCGAAGCCGCCGGAGAAACGGGGGGGAGGGAGGTGGAGCGCGGCGTGGATGTCCTTGTGCACCTCGTGCGTCGTCTCGAGCAGCTTGAAGAGCATGGGGTGCGTGAGCGGGTTGAGCGGCGAGCGCATGCAGTACCGCGCCGGCAGGGGGAAGTAGGTAATGTCGCCCTTGTGGAGGTGCGGGTGCTGCAGGAGCTGCGCGGCGAGCACGGCGCTCTCGGGGTCGGCGGGGTTAATGAGGCGCTGCACGTGCGAGTTGTCCATGCCCTTTGGCAGGGGTACGGAGCACACACCGCCCGACATGGCGATGATGCGGTCGCCGAGCCCGGCGCCAAAGCACCACGCCGTGAAGAGGATCCAGGCGAGCGAGGCTAATACCAGCGCAGCGAGCCGCTGTGCCCGGCTGCCCCGCATGTGCGGTGACGTGACGTGCAGCGCGGGGTTGACGTACCCGGGGATATGGTCTGTCGACGGCATCGAAACATCCGCCCGCCGCGGCGTCGTCAGCAGGTGGAACAGGTACGCCGCCGTCGTCCACGCCCAAGCGCGCTTGACAAAGATCACGTTCACGAGGTTGCGCTTGCGTGCAAAGTACGCCGTGCGCTCGAGGACAGAGTTGTGGACGTGGTAGATGCGCGATGTCGAGAGGGAGGTGCCGTACCACACCGAGATGATGGTGCCGGCGCTGCGAGTCAGTTTAGTCCAGACGACGTACGGTAGGGATCCTCAGACGAGTTCATGCTCGTTCCTCGGTGACTCCCTCTGTCTGAGGTGGACGCCTCATGTGTCTCTCCACACTCTTGGCAGCCCCCATATATCCAGACCCTCTCATCCTCTCCCATTCTCTCAGTACTCCATCTCGATCGTCGATCTGCTTGTTTTCCCATCCCGTCTCCAATGTTGCGCTCCACATTCCCATCTCACTACCCAACTCTCGTCGCAGCCTCTCACCCACTCCTTCCATCCACCCACTCGCGCAACTCACATGAAAACAACAGTAATAACACTGCCGAGCGCCACCTGCGGTCGGTCGAGCACGCGGTCGATCCAGCCTCTGGGGCGGGAGAGGGAGAAGCGGCGGACGCGGGGCACGCCCGCTGCGCCATTCGCCGCCGACGCGGTGAGGGGGAAGGAGGAGGATGTCGGCGAGCCGGATCCCGAGGCGGTCTTCACGGCGTGCAGGTGCGCGGCCAGGTCGGCCGCGTCCGTCGAGTGCGCGACGCCCGCGCTCGAGCGGCGGCGGCGCGGCGCGGGGGAGGGCGCGAATGTGGTGCGGAGGGACATGGTGCCAGTGGGGCAGAGGGTGTGATCCAAGTGATCCAAGTGCTCCAAGTGATCCGGCTTCCTGTCTATGCCGACGCTGTCGTTGTCAATGTATAAATGAGTGAAATGGGTGGGAGAGATGTGGATGAGATGGAGTTGGAGATGTGGAGACATCAAAGACAACAAGGGCAAATGACGTCGGGATCATCTCAATGGATCAATGTCGAGACCAACGGCGTCATTCCACGCCACCTTCGGCTTGGCCACGTGGATGTGTCTCGCTTGTTAATTGTTCTTGGCGTCATTCTTGCTCGCGTTCATCGATCTGGCCGTGCCCTCGCACATCGCCGAACACTGTGCGTATGAGCCCTCCGAGTCCTTCAGTGTCGTGGTACGGGCCGCGCATCGTGTATGGAAGTGCGGAATTAACAGCCCTCTCTGTACCACCCCCCGCCTTGTACCATTCACTCTAGCGGCACAGATCCATAGGTTTCCTACAAAGCCGCCAGCCAAACTTCTAATGCCGCGCGGAATACAAATGGTATCGCGCCGGCTTTGGGTATGCATATCCTGGAGCTGAATGCCCTCAGCGGCGCAGGACGTACACCGTTCCCTCGGTCGTCATCGTCGTCACCGCTGCCTTTGGCAGCAGCTTGGATCTTTCTCTCAAATAAAACCCTCCGTTTACGACGCGCTTCCAAACACGGAGAAGCGGCGGACCAGGCTGGGACCGTACTCCTCGTAGTCTGCGCGCGAGTGGGAGACGTTGTAGAACTCGGCCGTGGACGCCATGAGCGAACCACCGTACCACACCGCGTAGCGCTGGCGCTTGTGGGAGATGACGTTGACGTCGACGCCCGACGAGCGCATGTGGTTGCCCGAGCGGTCCTCGGAGCCGGCGATGCGGCTGTCGACAATCGCCTTGATGTCGCGCTGCAGACGGCGGCCAAAGTCCTTGTACATTGTCGAACCACCCGACAGAACAATGTTCTTGTACAGTCCACGACGGACGTCGATGGGCGACGTCTGAATGACAGTGTCGACCACCTCGGGGAGGGGAGTCAGGAAGTCGGATGAGTAGATCTCGGGGTTGAAGAAGATTTCGGGGGCAAGGAAACGCTCGTAACCAATGTCAAGGTCGTAGCTCTGGATGTCAGTGGTGTTCAAGCATCTTAAGAGCGAGCGCATCCCTTCCGTTCACATCCGCTGCGCCCTGCACTTTTACTCACCGTCCTGGTCACACTGTTCTCGCCAGTGTACCGCGCAAAGTAGCGGTAGGGGTCGTCGTCGTACTTCTTAAACTCCTTGACAATGTCCTGGCAGACATAGGTGTAGTCCTCCTTGATCTTCTCGGCGACGCGGCGCTGGTCTCCCGGGGGAATGCCGGCAGTCTCTCCGCGGTCACGGAGAAGCTGGAGGACAAAGTCGGTAATGTCGCGACCAGCAATGGGGACATGCTTGATGGACGAGCCAATGACGTAGCCCTCGGCGACGGGGATGGTGTCTGTATGCGTGAGCAAGTGGACGTGGCAGCGCTCCGGCAAGAGCTGCTCCGCGACACTTACGGGTGACACCGTCTCCAGAGTCAATAACGACACCAGTAAGCGTGCGCTCGGTGACCTTGTTCGAGGTCCACGACGCGGCGAGGGCGAGCACAGCCTGGACGGCAATGTACAGACCGCCGACGTTGAACGACTCGAACATGATCTCGGCCGTGTTCTCACGGTTCTCGGGCGGGTTCAGAGGCGGCTCGGTCTAAAGTGTGAGCTGACGGCATACGGTCAACAACTCACGAGAAGCACATAGTGGTCCTCGGGCTCGGCACGGAGGTACTTGAAGATGCTCTGCTCCCAGAACCGCTCCATCTGGTCCCAGTTCTCGATCTGGCCGTGGCGAATGGGGTAGTGGAGCGAGTACGTCCTGGAGGTCAGCGCACATCAGCTGCAGCGGACGTACTTTGAGTTTGCGACAGCCTCGTCACCGATGAAGAAGTCGAGGTCCTCGATACCACGCTTGGAAGCGAGGTGTGTCGGCTTGCCAGCCACGGGAGGCGGAGCGCGGCCGCCTGCCGGCTTCGAGCTCGACGAGGGCGTCTGGTGTGTCGCGATCACGGTCGGGAACACAAACGAGGGCTCCGAGTTACCGGCAAAGCTGTGGGTTAGCGATGTTGTTGGGGTCAACGCTGAGCCTCGAGGCCGACAGAGTGGGGGCGCAGCAGGCTGTGCAGCCTGTAGAGCGAAGGGCAGGAGGCATGGCGGTCCGCGGTAGAGTCACAGCTTGCTATAGCAATGTAGCAGCCACCTCCAGCCCCAGATCTAGGTAGACTGAAGCCAGATGAAGACGATGACTGCTCTCGAACGTCCTCCTCATCCAGCGGACTGGAGACGTGCGCCCACACCCCGCCCCGTCCACTCCCTCACGCCGCGCTGGACCGCCTCCGAGCATCCCGATTCCGCAGGTGGCACCGACTTACCCCATCTTTGTGTATCCCGTACCATTGTCGATGACGAGGGGCGGGAGGCGCGACATGGTGGAGAATGAGTGTAGTGGATGGATGAGATTGAGGTCTCGTCTTTGAGTGTTCGAGGTCGATGATGAGCACAGGGACAAACGTCAGTGACGTTGGCAGGCGGACTGGGCTGCCTGACATTTTGAGATGCGTGGGCATGTTAGGCTCATGGGGGAGCATTAGGATTGGCATTCAAAGGCTCTAATTCCACTTTCTAATCGAATTCAGAAGTCAAACAGTGATGTGTATATTTCCACCACCATCGTTATCAGCGACCTCCACTCTGGCGGTCCAGCCCAATGTCCTAAGGATGAACGCGTCTCGAGCACCAAAACAAACATCAATAACATCGACCACAATGGCCCGCGGCGCATTCATCGTCCTCGAAGGTCTTGACCGCTCTGGAAAGTCGACGCAAGTCGACCGGCTGGTCGCGCGGCTCGAGAAGGAGGGCAAGAACGCGCGGATACAGAAGTTTCCTGGTGAGTGCGGGCGCGAGTGAAGATCCCGCTCGCGGACAGGACCTATGAGGATACATACATTGCATCGGAAAGGTCATCCCCATCAGCTAACATGGTCTTGAACGAGCTGACCCCAGACCGCACCACCGAGATCGGCAAGATGATCAACGCGTACCTCCAGTCGGCGGCGGAGTTGGACGACCGCGCGATCCATCTCCTGTTCGCGGCGAACCGATGGGAGTGCGCGTGAGTCTGCAATACTCCGAGCGTGTGAGACAGCTACTGACTCTACAGGGCTGCTATTGAGCGCGATCTGGCTGCGGGCATCACAGTTGTGGCGGACCGGTATGCGTTCAGCGGGATTGCATTCAGCGCCGCAAAGGTAAGCCATTGTGGACCTTGACATGGAATGGATGGGGACGCTATCTTACATGACTACCTATCGCTCTCCTTACTCGATGTCCTCCCAACTGCCTGATCTCAGCTGACCCCCAGGGCCTCCCCTTCGACTTCTGCCTTAATCCGGACACTGGACTCCCCCTTCCTGATCTCACGCTCTTCCTGACGCTCTCTCCCGAGGTCGCGGCCAAGCGTGGAGCGTACGGCGAGGAGCGGTACGAGAACCTGGACACGCAGACGCGGGTGCGAGCGCAGTTCGACCTCGTCGGGGCGCACGTCAAGCGCTTGCATGGCGACCGGTGGGTGGAGGTGTCGGCTGAGGGGACGCTGGACGAGGTCGAGGCCGCCATCTGGACCGTTGTCAGTGCGGTCAGCACCGAGCAGGCGGTGGGGAAGCTGTGGGTCGCGTAGGGACGTGTATGTCATTATGAATTGGTTACTTTGGCCTCAGAAGGTGAGGTGATGGACGCCGGTGCAGCAAGTACGAAGTAATTCCAATAGTTGTGCGTCGCAGGTCGCTGTCTATGTATCGGGACCCCACTGATGCTTCCCATCATTCGGGAATGAGAGCATGTTACTGTTACCACGTCCCTGTCACTCCCATTGAGTGCCAGGTATCCTCTCCGCTTCAACATATGACCGCTCTCAATGAGTGCTCGAGGTTCCACAGGGCTGGCCTCGCTGTGCTACACACTTGGCGCCATGAACATCCCTCGGGCACTTGGAGCACCGACGATTCTCGGCACAATGCAGACTAACATGCCACTCCTATCACTCTTTTCCTTGCTCTCTTCTCGTGTCCAATTTATATATCTCGCGCGACCGTCGTCAGGGTCGCTTCCGGCAATCAGAACCTCGCTCCACCTGACTGTCAGAACCCACACGCGAGGGAGTGAGTGACTCACCCGCTACTTCTTCTCGTCAATGAGGTCGCCCCACTGCTTGCGCATCTCGCTGACGCCGCGAGCGGCGGGGTCGACGTCCTTCTCGGGCTTGCCCTCGAGGCCGTCGTGCGCGTCGAGGTCGATGCCCGCCTCTGCCTCGCCAGTCTCGCCCAGCTCGGCCTCCATCGTCTCCCGGTCCGCCTTGTCGATGAGGCCGCCCCACTGGCGCCGCATCTCGCTCACGCCGCGCGCAGCGGGGTCAACCACCGTGTCCTTGCCGTCGGGAGCTGCTTTGGATGTGGATGCGGGTGTGGGCGTGGGCGTGGCTGGCTTGGGCGGAGCTGCGCGGACGGCGGATGTGGCGAGCGAGCGGGAGAGAGTCCCGGCGCGGACGGTGCGGGCAGCGCGTGCGAGGTAGTGCATCGTAGGGCGGTATGCGGTGGAGGGTGAGACAGGTAGTCAAGTGGGAAGAATTCGAGTCGGATGCTTCAAGCTTCAAGCTGCAAGATGCTGCAACGCAAGCTCCGGGACAACATCACCTCGCTTCGGGTCATGTGAACCGACAGCCGATGATGTCAGTCACGTGACTTTATCACGGTCGGTTGTTCTTTACCTTGCTTTGTCTGATGTCTTTCAACTCGTTCAAGACTTTCAATGTCAGCTATAAGGTGACCTCGACGCTGCTCGACCTGAAGCACGCTCCCGATGGGCTGTGCATTCTACCTGTGGCGCTCCATAGCGACAACAATGTCTCAGCCAGCCGAAGGAAACCAGTGCACCAGGAGCTGACGAGACTGAATTGACGAGACAGGTTTGCTCGACGCCCGACCCGCCGACTGCCACAGCAAAACGGCGAGCTGAAGCGGGGTGCATGGACGACGGAAGAGGTCCCACGGGCGGTCTTGAGTATGCCGACAAGGTAGGCCAAAGCTGAGACCGCACAACCTAAAGATCGTTGTGTACGGGTGAGCAGTGCGTACGCGCATGCCAGGGTGCGGCCCACTGTCTGCATCGCCTTGTGCGCCTCGTGCGGCGTACTTGTCGCATTGACACGAACATGACCCACCTGCTGCACCGCATCGTGCGGCGTGACATGACCCACTTGCTGCACCGTCTCGTGCGGCGTGCTCCTCGCCCGTCGCGTACTCGTCGCACGCGCGTTGCATTGACATGTTGACACGAACCTCGACCAGTCATATGCAATCCATGGAGACATGCTCGAGACAACGGGATGATATTCAAAAGTGGCGTTCTAGGCATTATTGAGGAAGCAATGATACAAAAGCGAGCACTTGAACCATGTTGTTCATACCCAACTCACTCCCCACTATCACTACTTTACTCTCGTGAACTAGAACTACACCATGCTGTCGCTTTCAGTCATACTCGCCACCTGCTTCCTGGCCGGGACAGCCAATGCAGCAGCCGTGGAGCAGATCACCTTTCCCGCGCCTTTCCAGAACGCCACGGTCGCGAAAGACCTTATTGAAGTCCCTTACCCCAACAAAGAGTACTACTGTGCGTTCACCGTCGCTTTGCCAGTCTGACGTACAGGGGTAGGCGACAGCGTGAATACCGACGTGATCCGCCTCAAGCAGACCAAAGTCCCCACCAAATACTACGCCTGGTTGACCAACGTCAACACGACCGCCTTGAGCGAGACCATGCCGTTGATGGCTGGCGGTGAGTAGAAACTGGCCTTCTCCTCGTACCAACTCTGACACTCGACAGCACTCGGCATGTCGAATGATACTGCCACGCATGTGGACTTGCCCGTGCAGCACACGTGGGTTCTCCTGTTGCCAGAGACGACAGCTGCTGACCAGGGGTAGCCTGAACGCTAGCGACACGTACAGGATCGTGTTGTCCGAGACCGGTTATAATGGCGACCACATCTACAATCCGAAACGTAAGTGGTTCGGGGCATATTAGACGGAGGGCGCGGAGCTGATGTATGCTCAGAGATTCTGGGCTACTCCAGCCTGTTTTCGGTCACCAAGCAGCCGAATGGTGGTGGTGGGAGGACCCCTCCTGGGAGCCCTGGGAGCGGCGCCACTCACACTGCCGGCCTTAGCCTGATGACACTCGCACTGGCGACGACTGTGGCACTTGTTTTGTAGTCATGGTGTTGGAGTGGTCACGGTGAAGCGCTGCAATTATAGGAGTTTCCCCCGTTTACGAAGATCAATGCAGCTACGCCATGAAGTACGCCTTCGCAGTACACTCTGGCCTGCAGAATGATTCCCTCCATGTCAGAATCGGCTGTCTAGCGGCTTCGGTGCTGAGCAAATGTGAGCTAGCCACCAGCCTTATACCGAAGCTGCGACTTGACGCCTGTTGCGAAGAGGATGCGGCTCGGCAGACTCGAGGTGAGCCAGGGCGAGTACGGAAGTGCTTCTTCCTTAAGTCAGCGAAGTGCGAAAAGGCAGCAGCGACATGAGCGGGGAAAAGAGTCCCCGAGAAGCTGCTCCATCAATCAAACAAACCCATGTGCTGCGTGGTGCCTGGGCCTTGATGAGACGACTAAAGCACGATTAATGGATAGATAGCAGACATTTTACCTTGTTTTCTGCTGTAATTACATATCAGCGTCAACACCGAAGTGCAACATGGACTCTGTGCGCTCGAACGACACATAAATAGAACGCACAACCACTGAAGCCCCTCCTAGCCACTCATCTTTGACCTCGTCCACCGCTGACAATGCTTGCTTACACCTCACTACTCGCCGCCTGTCTGCTGGTCACTGTAGCCAGGGCAGTTGAGAACATAACCTTCGCCCCGCCATTCGACCACGCCAAGATTGTACCTGACAAGGATCTCATCAAAGTCACCTACCCCAACAAGGACTACTGGTGTAGGTTCCACCGGTTCGGGGAGGTGCTGACATGGAGGGACTGGGTCTGGGTCTGCGCCTGGCGGCTTTGACAAGATCGACTGGGTCCGTGTGCCCATTACGGAACACACGCCAGCATACACTGCCTGGGTCACCAACAACGACACGTCCGTTCTCAGCAAGAGCTTGAAGTTATTCGGGGGCGGTGGTAAGTCGGACGCGCCTAGCACGGCCTCGACCTTCCCCGCTGGATAGCACTTAACCTCGCTTAGGTGGCGCCAACTGGACCAAGGGCAGTATCAAATATGCCCAGGGAGGATCCAACAACGTGTGCGTTACAGTGGCACCGAGGAGAGCGCTGATCTTGACAGTCTGAACGCGAGCAACACATACCGCATCGTCTTGTCCGAGATTCTTGGCCAGGACGTTGAACCTAAACGTGGGCCACTGGAGCCGTGAGGGCGTCAAGCTGACCCCGACAGAGATTCTAGGATACTCGAGCCTGTTCAAGGTCGATAAGTCGGGCCCTCCCCCACCCATGCCGACTAATAGGGCAGGTTCCGGAACTGTGCAGAGCTTGACGGTGTTTGCGCTCGGTTTGATGGTGGCTTGTGCGCTGTAGTGTCAAACGAGAACAAGAGGCCTGCGTTACGCCTGTGCCCCCGCCTACAAGGGTTCTTGTCGGCTGACAGACTTATCAGGGTTCTTCACTTCCGTGTGCTAGTTCATAGTCCAGCACGACCATGCAGATAATTGTTGCGGTCCACACCTTGGCTGTCGAGATTGCCCAAAGGTGGTTCCACTCTCGCTCGGAATGCTTCGGGGTGAAGCACGGCTGCGAGCAGGCTCAGTGGAGCGCGGCCGGCGTCAGTCGTGTGCTGAACGGCGAGACGAATGCGTCAGTTTGGATTAACTTCCCGATGTCCTAATGAGGAGCCGCGGTCGCCGCTACAGCGGTGATATGCGCCTTCCTCACAAGTACGTGATAACACTGCGCTCGCTTTTGTACCGTTCTTAGCCCTGCCAGCACTGATGGTGATGATCCTCCCTACTGCTCCTCCAGCCGCGGTCGTACGTACTTTGCCTGCTCATGTGGTGGAGAAATGACAGCATGTGGGGGTTGCGTTCCTGGTTCCTACTGCCATCATGTAGTGGCGGGTGTGGGGCAATCGTCTTCGTTACCACTGTGCTGGACCCATTTCTCTGCTCCCAGTTTAGATTTTTAGCGGGGACTTTAGCATGTAGGACGCTTTAGGTCGACATGAGGCTAGTGACGTCCTATGACATTGTTGAACGTGGTCCCTCGGTGGCGACAGTGCAGCTGGTATAAACAACGTGCAAACCAAAGAAAACAGTAACCTGTTCCCCGCTCACACTCTCACATCTCCCATCCAGCCATGGTCGCGCTTCCTGTCATCGTCGCAACCTGGCTGCTCGCCACGGTGGCCAACGCCTCCGAACACATCGTGTTTCCCCCGCCGTTCGAGAACGCGACGCTCGCAAAACATCTCATCAAAATCCCATACCCGAATGCGGAATACTACTGTACGTCCGTGACGGGTTGCGGAACTGACGCGCAAGGGCTGGGCAATAACAAGACCTGGGACACAGTGCGCGTCACGGACGCTGGTAATCAATCATTTTACCTTTGGCTCACAAACAACGACACGACGGCCCTCCCAAGAGGCATCCCCCTCGCTGGGGCGGGTGAGTAGGAGAACATCGCCGAGGCTCGTCTAACACCACGTAGGGTACCTGGCCCCGAGTCAACCTGGCGTGAAATTCACTGAATATTATTCCGACTATGGAACCTGTCGACTGTAAGCCAACTCACCCGCTTAACTGCAATGCCACCGCTCACAAAGGGAAGACTGAATGGAAGCAAGACGTACCGCATCGTGGTTTCAGAGGGGAAGTTTGACGAGAAGGATCCCAAGCCAACGCGTGGGTGCTAGCCAGGAGTAGGCGACGAAGCTCACGCTGACCGTGGAACAGAAATTCTAGGATACTCGAGCCTCTTCTCAGTCAGGAAGGAGCCGAACCTTGCCGAGAAGCCCTTTCCCACTCACACTGGCGGTGCGGCATCGCAGGGCGTGCACGGCTTGGCAGTGCTTGGGCTCGCTTTGACTGTGGCGTGTGTCCTATAGTCGACATGGATATCAGAGTTGCGCCTTTGCCACCGGGTGCATGTGCCTATGTATCTGAATACCGTCCACCTTTCGGTTTCCCGCTCCATCGGGCCCCTCCATCGCCTGCTTCGACTGTCGTTCCAAGCTGAGGGCAGGCGGAAGCAGGACTCAGTCAGATGTCGGTGCACTCGGGAGAGGGGTTGCTGAGATGCCATGGAACATGAATTGGGGCGCTGCAGTGGCGAAGGCGCCCCATACTTTATCGGCGTGCAGGAAGCGTCTACTGATGATAGATGATAGGAATGCATGCAGGAATGACAAGCATGACAGGAATAACTGGAATGACATACTTAAGTGCGGGGCCGCGTTCCTGACTATAATCGCCGCTTGGTGCAGCCACCTGTTGTCAGTTCGTTTTGTGGCATGTGCCTTGGCATCATGGCCTGGTGCAGCATGCAGCATGTGCTCTGCTCCTCATCTTGCATCTTGGCGTCATGCTGAGCCTCAGCAGTTGAGGGTTGGCCGGGTTGGAGCGAGCTGCATCAAACGCCAGCATCCTGCAGCACGGGGTGCAGAGTACGGTCTGAGGGACAGTGGGGCGTGCGTCAGGGCACCTTTCTAGCGCCGTCGTAGCATTCCGCACAAGCATACTGTATATACTGTAGGTTCCCAAACAACGGAGTGTGACTCTTATCATCATCCAACTTGGATTCCACTCACACTCACTGACAATGAAGCCATTCGCCGCTGTCATCACCGCATGGCTGCTCGCCGCGGAGCACATTACGTTCCCCCCGCCCTTTGATAATGCGACCCTGGCGCCTGAAAAGGAGCTTGTAAAGGTCCACTACCCGAACAAGGACTACTACTGTGCGTCTTGGTTGCATCGCGAGCTCGTCTCGTGTCTGACGTTGCTAGGGCTTGGGGACAACTCGACCACAGACTGGACTCGGATCCCCCGCATTTCCCACAACTACACTGTGTGGTTGACCAACAACGACACCAAGGCGCTGAGCAAGAGTCTAGACCTCTTCTCAATAAGTAAGTGGCGGCCTTGCGGTGGACGATTCTGACGCTGTGCAGTTCAGATCACGACCGACCATTTGAATTACGACCAAGTCGGGGTCACGCTCAGGTAGGTCTCCAGCAACGAGGGGGAAGTTGACCCGACAGCCTCAATGGAAGCGACACTTACCGTATCGTCCTTTCCGAGTGGACGTACGGCAGGGGCAATGACACGGACAACACCAAGCCGAAGCGTGCGTACCACTCTGGACCAGGTGCCGTGGAGCTGACGTTTGCACAGAGATTCTCGGATACTCTGACTTGTTCGCCGTGAGGAAAGACCCTGGACTTGAGGCACGGCCGCCTCCGCCTCCGAATGATACCGAGACTCGGCCGCCTCCGACTGACAGCGCGACCTCCCTCACAGTGAACGGGCTGGGGATACTTGCGCTGGCATTGTCGGTTGTTTTGTGATCATGGACTGCTTCGACTCTGGAACTGAAGTGTAATAGCAACACAATAATGATGAATGTTGGTGACTCTGGCTTGAGCAAGGGCGTTGAGGCTTGCTCTGATACTGCCCTTCTGTCGTCGGCAGGCTGTCAGAGCTACTGTCGGGCAGATCAAGAGTGGATTGAGAGCTCGGGCCCAGCACTCCTGTTTTCCCTGCTTGCTACTGTAGCCAAAGCACTTCATCCTCCCCGATCCTATACTGTTCTCCCGAGAAGGACAGCAGGTCTGCAACAACAGGCTGAAGTGAAGGTAATCTTACTGGTTCAAGACTGCGGGGGCCACCGCGGAGCGGGGGACAGAAGAGTCTCTTCACGGGATATACTCTGGCTCCCAGTGCCAGCTTCCATCCTGCTGCAGCACGTGGAAAAACAATGGTGAGGCGGACTTACTCAGAAACAAATGATGTATAGTAAGCGACTGAGATACCAGATGAGGGTCTCGTCGCACAGGTCCAGTACATAGTGACCTCGTGTCAGCCAAGGCCCCTCTCCATTCTCTATCGTTCCAGTCACAAGCCAAGTTTAGCCGTCAGCTGTTCCGGATGGCCAGCAACTAGCGCAAGCCGAGCCGAGAGCTTATGTCCCCACCACCCCGTTTACCCAGGACAAGTCGTGCTCGATCCCAGCGTGGAGGGGCCAGCGGTGAAGGCAATTAGCGGGCTCCAGGTCAGACATCGTTGGGATGTATTCTCCGGCCGCGGCTGTCTCGGATGGCTCGCCTCCCCTTTCTCAACCCTACCGGGTTGCTGCCCAATTGACCCCTCGCGAGAGCTGCCCTTGGCATGGTGCCACTCGGCAGCAGAGCTTGATGGCAGCGCTCATCCGACCGCGCTCACTCCACAGCCCGACACTGGCGCATATAGCGGCAAGCCCGGTGGAGCTCCAGCGACCCCGTTCCGGATATGGGTCTACTGATAGCGAGCGGCTCGGCATCGCACGGCTATGAAACGTTCCAAAGAGGAGTGCCAGGTGCTCTGAAGTCCATGTGATAGCTGCCATGGGGTCAGCCGATAAGATGCTCCCCCACTCTTGTGACGTTGCGAAGCAGGCGGGTGGGGGACGGGGCACGGCATGTTAGGTTTATCTCTGGATCAGCTGTCCACTTCCCCAAGTGGACAACCCCGGTGGCCCCACTGCACCTTGTCCCGATAGTACTACGTGGTGGGCACGAGGCATATCTCGCGATAAGCGGGGCAGGGCAGCATACCTCCCCCCAGGAGAGGCCGTCAGATTTCCGGATTTGGAGAGTCCATCTCGTACGCAGTCAGTCGCAGCAGCTGGTCGTTGACAAAAAGTTGCCTCGCTTGCCTCGGTGCAGAAGGCCAATAGCAGTGCATACCGAGTATCGGCCTGGGTGCTGCTGAATTCTGTTACTACTGGGAAGCGATTTACTCGGCTTCTGGTCTTTGTGTCAAACGGACCAGACGGGCCCAGCCTCGACGCAGGACACCGAGCAAGGCGGGCTCCCCGCAATCTCACTGCTCTTGAGTTTGTGCGGGTGTAACACTAGTGCCACAACGGTCTGAATCCACAAAGCACAGATGGATTTACATCTGTGCATATTGTACTGCTCTGCACCGTGTGCGCCTGCCCGTCAGGTGATAATTGTAATTTAACGGTAGATCTGCCGCGGTTCTACTCCACTTGGGCTGCCGTGATACCTCCCAGTGTGCCCCTCACTCTAGCACCGTGAGCACCCTTGGTCCAGAGACCACCAACCCAACACCGACAACCGCAGGTCCCAGGGCATGTGGAGCAATCGGCCACTAACAAATGTGTCTCGCCCAGAAACATGAAATGTGGCTGTCCCGCCCCCCACCCTCCCCCACCCGGGGGCTCCAGGTGGGGGGTGGGTGGGGGATCAGGCTTGTCACCACAATGCCGCCAAGGCCAAACACATGCTCGCTTTACCGCGCCGTCTCTGCATGTCCGCCTTCCGTGTCTCTCATTCCTCCCTTCAACTACTGATCCTGTGAATGCCGCTGACGCGCACGGATGGGGGAGCAGAGGGCCGCAATCAGCAACAATCCGAGACCTGAGAGCCGCTATCTACCATCGGCATTCCAGACGGCCCCGCGGTTGTACGGCACGTCACGTCTTGGTCTTGAGACCTCATATTAAAGTACAAGGTCTTCTGGTAATCGATCTATCCATCCCCATCTCGACTTCGACTTTATCTTCGGCGCGACTCTTAGGCTCGGCGAGACAGATCGGTCCAGTTTTCTCTAGCCGCACATTAGTTTATCACAATCTCGGTCGCCTCCTATCAGGACTACTTTTTTTCGTTCTCCGGCAGAACATCGAATCACGAATCACACGGACGCCACTACTCAACCACACAACCTGCCCACAATGGCCACCGCCGCCCACGACCACCTCGACATCGAGAAGAGGATGTCTGCCGAGTACATTGACGATGTGGAGCACGAGAAGAACCTCGCGGCCGCTGCGCACAGCACTGGTCACGACGGTGTCGAGGTCCACATGCCCGCATCGCTCAAGGCCATGTCCCCCGAGGAGCTCCACGCCCTCAACAAGAAGGCGACGCGCAAGCTCGACCTCGTCCTCATGCCCACGCTCATCTTCTTGTACCTCTTGAACTTCTTGGACCGCAACAACATTTCCACCGCCAAGCTCGGTGGCATCACCAAGACGCTCAACATGCCCCACGCCCAGCAGTTCTCCACCGCTGTCGCCATCCTCTTTGCCGGTTACAGTGAGTACCTTGTCTATTCTGAAGGATGCCCGTTCGCGCGTTCTGCCGGCGCGCGTCGTTGGAACGTGACGTTCGCGCCCGAGAAACGTGGCATGATTTGGACCAAGTAGCGCCTCGCAGCGTTTATTGTGGGCATGCGTGACGTCAGCCAACTCTGTTACCATCTCCGCGCCTTTGGCGCAGACTTGGTCTGCTTCGGCGTGCAAGGAGTGCGCTACACCAGACAGAGAGAGCAGAGATGGAGGTTGGCGAGGCTGTGGCGAACATGACATCAGCCACCTGTGGCAGTTTCCTTCACACCTCTGCGTGGTCCCAGGCTGACATGACCAGTTGCCTTCCAGATTCCCTCCAACATCATCGCCTCGCGTGTAGCCAAGCCCGGTGTCTACATCTGCGCCATGTGTGGCCTCTGGGGCATTGTCTCGGCCTGCACAGCCGCGGTGCAGAGCTACCCCGGTCTGATTGTGTGTCGTCTGTTCCTGGGCTTCACCGAGGCCGCTTTCTTCCCCGGTGCCTTCTTCCTCCTCACTCTCTTCTACACCAAGAAGGAGATGGCGCTCCGCACTGGTATCCTCTACTCTGGTTCGCAGATGGGTAACGCCGTTGGTGGTCTCTTTGCTCTTGGATGCCTCGAGCTCGACGGTGTTCACGGCATCATCGGTTGGCGCTGGCTCTTTATCATTGAGGGTGCCATGACTGTCGGTTTCGCCATCCTCTTCGCTACTTGGATCCCCAACCGCCCCGAGACCTGCCGCCTGTTCAACGACCTTGAGCGCGAGGCTGTTCTTTACCGTCTTGCCAAGGATCGCGAGTCCAACGACTACTCGGACCAGGTCTCCAACGGCCAGGCCTTCAAGCTTGCCGTCACCGACCCCAAGGTCTGGTTCGTCGCTGTTGCCCTCACTGTCAACTTCATTGCCTCTGCCGTCACCAACTGTGAGTTAGCTGGAATAAGAATCGACACTGACAGTCTCCAGTCTTCCCCATTGTCGTCGCTGAGCTTGGATTTACCCGCAAGGTCTCGCTTGCCCTCACCGCCCCGCCCTACCTCCTCTGTGTCATTGTCATCTCCATCATGGGCTGGCACTCGGACAAGGTGCAGGAGCGTACGATCCACATTGTGTGCGCGTTCACCGTGACCATCATTGCCAACGTCCTCGCCGTCTCGACCACCAAGATTGCGCCCCGCTACCTCGCCATGATGCTCATGCCCGCCTCGTTCTACTCGTCGTCGATCATCATCCTCTCGTGGATGAGCAGCACCATTGTCGGCCCTCACGTCAAGCGTGCCATTGCCATTGCCCTCATCAACTCGGTCTCCAACACCCCCAACATCTGGACTTCGTACCTCTACTTTAACGCCCCGCGGTACATTGTTGCCTTCAGCGTCAACCTGGTCGCCTCAGTCCTCCTCATCTGCGTTGTCGTCTCGAAGCGCTTCTACCTCAAGCGTCTGAACAACAAGCTCGACCGCGGAGAGGACCTTGGTGTCAACGGTCCCACCAAGACCCAGATCGCCAACGGGTTCCGCTTCCAGCTCTAAGCATGTGTGGTTCGGGAGAGGGGAGAGAGGGGAAAGTGGGGAGAAGAGGGATTACTTTAACATTAACAACACTTTGCTCCTAATCGTATACCAGACTCGTACTCGCTATCATCATCAAAGGTCTTGTTTCACAGAAGCATTCATTCTCCAGTCTAGTTCTAGTAGTGCCTCCCATTGTATGGTATTAAGGAAATGTGAACGAGTACAGTATCATCACAAGAGAACAGCAGCACAATTGCAGAGTCCACGAGTGCCCTACCCATGAGCACTCTCGCTTCCAATTTAGCTTGGCGGCCATGGTAGTCTGTCCAAGCTCCCACACGGTGCAGTCAGCGAAGATGGTCAGCCTGAGCGTAGTGAAGTGATCAGACATCGTACCATGGCAAGTTAAGGACGCCTCTTGGTCTACCATCGCAACATGCATTCATTCAGATGTGACTGCCGTTTGCGCCAGCGCCAGAAGGAGTCTGTCAGTCTGGCCGTCTGGTGTCCGGCAGGCCGAGGTGGCGTGGACGACCTGACCAAACTGCCAATAGGTCTGTCTGGACGCAGCCGCGCGGATCGGCGGTCCGCGTCAGGACGGCGCCGCGGGCGCCAGGCGATTCTCGAGCAACGGCTCGGCGATGCATGCACGTCTGACAAAGTCGCGGAATGCTTGGAGTCTATACACCGTTCCTCTGTCCCTACTGTACACGTACGCAGCCACTTGCATGCCTGCCAGCAACAGTGCCAGCTAGCTAGCAGACCGAAAAATCTCCGCAGTGCACAACGTGGTCCGCCGTAAGCCCGCAGCACTCCCTTCAAGCCTCAACCCGCCTCTACCCTTCCGACCTCCACATTATCATTGCTCCTTTTTGTCACATTGGTCACCACGACGCACCACTACATCGGCGGCAGAGACTCGACGGAAACAGCTGCAGCTGCGATACCCAGCGCCGAGCATCGATCGCGGACACGGAGCAGGCGCCCTGGAGCGATCGCGACGCGACGAAAATCACAAAGCACCGAAAACTGGCCTTTGGATTCAAATACAGTACTAGAAATAGTAACATTCCAAGTGGGCAGCGAGCAAAAGTTGAACCACGGTCGCGGTGGAGTTGGAGCTCGACATTGTCAACAAGCCTCTGCTGCAGTCTTCTTTGGCCATCGAGACCATCGGCACTCAACCGCAGGAGCACGCGCAACCAGGATGGGGGACGAGACCAACGGCACCAACGGCGCCAACGGCGCGGGCAAGCAGGCACGCGCGCGCGAGTCGGACACGGAGGGCAGCCAGCCGCCGTCAAAGGCCTCGCGGAGACGCATCAGCCACATCTCCAAGGCGTGCAATGGGTGTCGTCGGCGGTGAGTCGCTGGCCCGAGCGGGGGAGGGGTAGCAGGGGCAGGTGACTGATGCTTCGGCAGGAAAATGAAGTGCGACGGCGCGCAGCCCTCTTGTTGTGAGTTCCCAACAGCATCCACGGGTTGTGTGCTGACAATAAGCCATCTGCAAGGTTTACAAGGAGGAATGCGTGTACAATCCGGAACAGGACGGGCGGCGGTCCGCGCCCAAGGCGTACGTCGCGTCGCTCGAGGAGAAGATCCGCGTCCTCGAGGGCGTGCTCGTCGCGCACGGCATCGACGAGCAGACGCCCATGCCGGACACCAAGCCGAACGAGAAGGATGCGGATGCGCCGCCGCTGGTGGACTCTGGCGAGCGGCTAAAGGTATGTGTGGATGGGGATGTGATGACGTCTGATCGTGTTCGATTCGCTGACAATCAGATCGATGAGAGCACCGGCGAGCTGCTCGAGTGCGGTCCCACTTCGCTCTTCAGCCACCAGCCCGACGTGGATGGCCGCTCTCCGGCGGCGTCTCTCTCGCCTAGCTCACTGCAGGGTGCGACTACCGAGCGTCCTGCAGTGCTGCACCCCCGACCAAGCATCGGACCGGAACTCGGCTCGCCCGAGCTCGACGCAGTGCTCCACGACGAGGTGCTGCGCCTGTTCTTTGAGTACTTCAACACGTATGTCTTTCCCTCCCCGGTCGTCCTTGCGCCTTGCTGACATGCAGACAATGCTTTTGGGCCAACGAGAAGGGGTTCAAGCGCGATCTGACGACGGCTACCCCAGTGGAGGGGACCATTATCCGCGCACGGCGAACGGCCTACTACAGTCCGATGCTGCACAACGTGATCATCGCCATTGGTGTGCTCATGCTGCCTGTCGATAAGACGTTGCGCCAGCAGCTCGCGCTGGCCTTTTCGAAACGCGCAAAGAATCTCATCGAGGAGGAGGCCGAGTCGCCCATGATGAGCACTGTCTCGGCGCTGATGCTGCTGGGCACATACCATGCGGCCACGTCCCGACAGAACCTCGGCTTCCTGTACTCTGGAATGGGTCTGCGGCTTGTCCAAGCTCGTGAGTAATAGAGGCAAATGCGTTGCTGACCAACGCAGTGGGGCTTGGAACCAACTGCTCCTACTGGGTACGGAATGGGAGTATCACAGAAGAGCAGCAGATGGGGCGGTATCACCTGTTCTATGCCGCCTACGTGCTTGACAAGTGAGTGTTAAAGACCTACTGGTCGCCATGTGCTGACTCATCCAGGTGCTGGAGTACCTATGTCGGACGAGGCGCCAGTATGACGCTGTCCAGCTACGATATTCCCGTTCCCGACCCCGACCCGGAGGAGGATGACTTGCTGTGGCAGCCGATGATCCATGGCGACATACCACAGGGAGCAGGTGTTGACCCGTCGAACGGCACACCCGAGCCTATCAAAGGATGGCGAAGTACAGCGTGGGCATGGACATGTCGGCTGGCGATCATTGCCGAGCGAGTCCTTGGCACCGTCTATTCGATAGGTTTCAACACTGCGTCGACCAACGTGAGGCATATCGTGTCCGACCTGGATGTAAAGCTCGAGAAATGGCTCGACGAGATCCCCGACGCCCTCCGTCTCCCGAACACCGCCCGAGGAGAGACCCGTATCGTGCCCTCGCACATTCTAGGTCTCCACGCTCTCCACTGTTTCATCCTCATCCTGCTGCATCGGCCCTGGTTTGCCCAGCTGCGCCCGGGAGGCTCGCAAGACTCCACTGCCGAGCTGTCTGTCGCAAAGTGCGAGCGTGCGGCTGCAAAGGTGGTGCAGATTGCCAATGTAAGTGTCCAGGTTCTTCGAGTCTTCCGCGAGATTACCTGAGGTCTATTTATTGACATGGAACAGCTTTACCGCCGGTGTCCCGGTCTTCGGTACTCGCCAATTACTCTGAATCAGATTGTGTTCAGTGCAGGCACCGTTCATCTCCTGTGCGCCACGCACAACAGCGGACGTAAAGCGAAAACCAGCGTGGAGGCTGTTCAGGCGTGCATCTCTGCCCTTGAGGAGATGGGAGACACGCTCGAGTGTGCGGCGCTTTCGGCCAAGACATTGCAGGGTCTGCTCGACGAGTCGAGTCATGCACCCCCTCCTCCACCCAAGCCAGTCACGGGACCTGGGGTTGATGTTGAGAAGCTCCTCCAGGATCCCGCTGTCGCTGAGCAGTTGAGGAAGCTCGGTTGGGCCCCCACTTTTACCCCTCCTCCCCCCACTGCGTCTGGATCCGCCTCCACAACACTCAATATCACATCACCCCAGACAACAATGGCCGCCTTGCCAGTAACTGTGAGTAAAGCCAGCTGCTATTCCTCTGCATGGTTACGAGATCCTAACGTTCCTGCAGACGCAAGGACCCCGCGGGCAGGGTATCGACTTTGACTGGTTTACAACACCCCTGAGCTACCATCCCCTCATGCCCTCGAGCCCGTCCACGCTCACGCACCCGGCGCCACCAGGGCAGGCCTCTTCGTCGACACACACGCCTGGACAAGCGACGCCGGGAACATCGGCACACGGACATATTACAGACCACCAACAAGGCATTGCGAATCTGCTGCAGCTGAGTGGTGCCACCAACCCTATATATGACGTCTTGTACGCTGGATCTTCCAACCAAGCGTTCCCGTCCGGAAACGTGTGGTCATGGCCGTTTGGATTCAATGGCGACCGGGGTTTGTAGTGCCCGAACAACGCGAGGGGGCATATTACCACTGTAGAAGACCAGAATGTATGTACAACAGGCACACAGTCACGGAGGTTGTCTCACTTTCCGATCGGGCGGGTTGGTATGGGAATGAGCGTGCCGAGTGTGCCGAAGGGTGCGAGTCCTGCATACCGTGCATGTTTGCATGTTTGCCTGCCGAACGAGAATGGGAATCGTTTGCCAATATACCAAAGTCCCTACGAATACCAGGATGGTGTTGACAGGCGCGTACTCTATATCCGTCTCGAATGACGCACGGAGCGGAACAAAAGGCGACTCACAGCCGAGCCGGTAGGGAGTGTAAGAACCAGTGTCACGGGACCCGTCCACTGCCGCGAGCGCGGGTTGCGACGGTGGTGGCACCGGTGATACGCCGACACGATGTTGCTCGCGAATCCGACCACGGTGCACGTCGTGATGCATCGCAGGTTTTTTTATAGCAGGCAATGTACTTGGCATGCAGGCGATAAGATAAAAACAGACCTCATCCACGCCGGCACTGAGCGCGGCTGGCGTCGTCGGAACGCTAGTGTGCATTGTCCGAATTGGCCGGGCGTTGCTTTCGTACTCTACGAGTTCTGCCCGACCTGCGTCTCTCCTGCAGCAGAACCGGACAGGGCGCCCTCCGGCCTCCGAGGCGTACATGCGCTTCTGCTAATACACATTTGGGCAGTGCGGGCCCCACGGGCGGCGGAGTCTTGGCAATACCAGTCCCGCCGGCACTATGCTTGCCTACGCTTAAACTGTGCGTGCTGCTCGCCTGGACGAACAGCTAGGGGTGGGTGTGCATTGTGTGGCGAAACGAGGTGAGCAGTCGGTGCACGCATGGTGGGCTGGATGTAGAGACTAGAATTGTGGCCGTGACCAGGTGTTTGTGGTCAGCAGATGCGCCAAGAAGTCTGACCAGAGAGATTGCAGATGGCCGTGGCTGCGTCGTAAAATTTGGTTGCCGAACTAGCCGTGGGGCGATCTTTTCTATTACTTGATCAGTGCCAGAATGCCCAGAATCGGGATCTGCGTGTTCCTATTACAGAATTACAGAATCAAATATCGATTAATAAGAAAAAGATGGATGATTATTAATAATTATTATTGTTAATAGATCGGAGAGTTCTGGCTGATCTCTTCTATTTTGTTCTCTTGGCTCGGGCTGTGTGGAGGATCTGCATATTTACAGTAGTAATGGGTGTAGTAAGCCAAAAGCTAGACCGACTCGGAGGACTACAGTAATCGTTATTATGTTATTAGCCCGCTTCTCCGCTTCTCCGCTTTCTCTGGTCTCATGCATGACCCGCTAGAGATATGATATGGATGAGGGAGAGAGAGGAGACGACAGGAAAATAATCCCGTGTCGTATAAGTAGATAGAGGGTTCCTCTCGTCTTATGCACTGCGTCTAGTGAGACGATGACGCTGGGCGGGCGGAAAGTGGAGGGGAGAACGGTGAGAGGGGAGGGTGTACGGTGAGAGGGGAGGGTGTACGGTGAGAAGGGACTCATAGCGCCTGGGTGGGATCCAGTGGATGAATAAAACGAGTGAGAAGCTTGGTCTCCTCTTGTGCCGCTCAGCGCCCAGCCCAGCCCAGTCAGTTGGCCGCTGCGCCGCACTCTCCGCGCTCTCCGCTTGCGCTGCACGGCTTTGGACATTGCTTGGCCGCGTACCTTATTATTCCTGTCTGTATTGTTGTAAAAATCCAAGAAGTCTTTTGGTTTTTACAGAGAATTTAAAGGCAACGGCCAGGGTTCGGTCAGTTGTTCATATGTAAGAGCACGGCGATTGCCGCATAGTCCGCCACAACCCCCACTCTAGCTCTTGACTCTACTCTACATCTCTCTCTCTCTCTTTCTCCTCTTCCAGTTCCACAGGTCCAATCTTGCCACCATACTGTCCTCTTCGCTGCTTCAGATAACCCGTCGCCGTCGTTCCACCCGTCGCCGACACCCCCTTACACCGCCGCCGCGCCACCCCCCTCATCGTTCTATTGCCTGCCATGACGGACGCACTCGTGTTTGGCACGTTTGACCAGATTCCCACAGCCGTCGACCTTGAGCAATCTGCGACCCCTTCCAGCTGTAAGTAAAACAAACGAAAACATCTCTTTAGTCCGACGCGACGCTTGCATGTTTGTGAACTTCGTTCCAACCCGTGTGCTCGTATTGAAGACAAAGACGCCTTTCGCCGCCAAGCCACATGCACAATTCGCTGACCACTCCAACAGCGGCGTCTACACTCCCTCCTCAGGAGACTGACACCATCAACTGGATGGACTTTGGCGACTTCAACGGCCTCAGTCCTAACAATGCCAGCCTTGACCCGATGCTTGTTCCCTCGGCTCTTCACCACCACCCCGTTCACACCGATGACTCGAGTGAGCAGGCGTTGCTGTCAAGTCTTGGCGCTTTCTTTGCTCCGCTTGACCAGCACCACTTCCAGCAGCACCACCAACAGACTGCTCACTCTATGCACTCGCCGTCGCACACCTCGCCTCACGCCCAACCCGCGATGCACACTCCCGCCGCCTTTAGGATGCCGACCGAGGCGCGTCCCGCTGCCAAGCAAGAGCCGCTCGTCGCTGCCAAGCAGGAGCCGTTCATTCTCCCGATGACATTGCCGACAGACCTTTCGCTGCTCCTGCCGGCACCTTCGCCATCGAATGCTGCTGCCTTTGCTCGCGACGATGACAAGTGGCAGGCCGTCCTCACCCGCGACCCCGCAGCCGACGCTGCCTTTGTGTACTGCGTGACTTCGACTCGCATCTACTGTCGCCCCACTTGTGCCTCGCGCCGCCCGCTGCGGGCCAATACCGTGTATGCCGACACTCCCGCCGAGGCTGAGGTGCTTGGCTACCGCGCCTGTCGCCGATGCCTCCCACACTGTCTCGCTTCAGCGTCTGAGATGCGCCAGGTTCTCGCTGTCGAGCAGGCCAAGGTTGTCATCCACGAGTGTGTTAGGGACGGTCGCCCTGCGCCCTCGCTGTCGGTCCTCGCCCAGCACGTTGGCATGTCCAAATTCCATCTCCAGCGGACATTCAAGCGCCTCGTCGGCCACTCGCCGGACGCGCATGCCAAGGCCCTCGCAAAGGCCTGGCGTGGCGTCGGCAGGGGATAGCCACAACGATAGGAGGGTCGCTAAGGTGCGGCTGGGCTCGCCCCTCCTTGTTGTCTTGCAGTGGCGGGAAGTAGAAGCGTGATGGGACACTAGGTGCAGAGCGATCTATCTTCTCTCATTCTCAGCCAACCTGCGCCGAGAACCACGACCGCCCGAGAAGCGGACGCCTGCCCCATCCCGCAAGCACTTCCGAATCACTCCTTGTCGTCAACGAAACGAAAAACCGGTTTCGGGGTAGTCTGATCCAGACACATCGGGACACCCGACCGACCCTTGTCCACCATTGTTCCTCGCTCTTTTCCTCCTCTCCTTTTTCAACAACGTTAATGACCTTTGCGCCACACGCAGCAAGATGTGCACACCATCATCAATCAACTCTCAACAACAACAGAAAATCAAAAGCCAATTCACTAGCTACAAGCACTCCACCGTCGAGCACAACGGGAGTCCCGTCAACAAGCACGCCGCAGCGCCCACACCGCACCGGGCGGCGCGCCGACTCGCCTTGTCTCGTCTGTCCGGCCCAGCCAGACCACATTCAACGTCACCCGGACCCCGCTCCGCATTGCCTATACCGCGGAGCGTCACTATGTATGCGAGTAAAATAATTTCATCCCAAAATGTATCTACACATGAACATGAACAGAGAGGAGCGCTAGTGAGATTAGAGTCGGAACGGAATGGCTACGTGGATGATGATATGTGAGGCACAATCCGATGACGCACCGCACCGATCGCTCGCGGTGACTGATCGTGAGCGAGGACGGTGAGCATCATATTATTATCAGCGCCCGTCCCCTCGTTACGAGCGCTAGGTTACCGAGAGTGCTCCACTAACAGTCAAGCGCTTGTCCTTCCACCGGCACGGTTCGCTTACTTAGAGCTTTGAGGTGCGGTTGACGAATCTGTCGTCAGTCGGGTGTCGCGTTGTTTGGGACGCACTTTAGGTCCAGACGCCACAACGGGTCCCGGCCCTCGATGATGCGCTGGACATTGTCCGCGGTGTGCTCCCACATGAAGCGGAGCATGTCGTCAAAGGCGTACCCGGTGTGGGGCGTGAGGACGACGTGCGCGCGGCCCTCAGTCCCCCACCGCGTGCGCCTCCACGGGGACTGGGGCGGCAGGGGCTCTATATCGAATACGTCGAGGGCGGCGCCCCGAATGGCGCCCCGCGAGAGCACGTCGAGTAACGCTGCTTCGTCGATGAGGGGTCCGCGCGCAGTATTGATCAGCAGTGCGGTGGGTTTCATCCGCCCCAGGTCGGCGGCGGTGACGAGCCCGCGCGTGCGGGACGACAGCACGAGGTGCACGCTGAGCACGTCTGCGTCGGCAAACAGCTGCTCCCGCGAGACCACAGCGTAAGTCCCCCGAGGCAGGCCGTGGGCCGCCGCCGAAGCGTCCGCCTTGGCCTGCGTGAGGTTCTCCGACCATGCGATCACCTTCATCCCGAACGCGACGCCGATGCGCGCCACCTCGCTGCCGAGCTGTCCGAGGCCGAGGATCGCGAGCGTCCGGCCCGCCAGCAGCGTGTTGAGCGGCGTCGCGGACGACCAGTCGCCAGCGGCCACCAGGCCGTCGTCGCGCGGCACATTGTTCGCGAGCGCGAGCAGCAGCGCCCACGTGTGCTGCACCGTCCGTCCCCTCGTTGCTGCTGTCAATCCATGCCTGCATAGCTTACAGCTTACCGGAACGCAGTCGGCGCGGTCCCCGCTACCACGACGCCGCGCCGCGCTGCCGCCTCAATGTCCAGCGCGCGGTTGTGCGTCCCCGTCGTGAGCAGGACGCGCAGCCGCGGCAGCCGCGCCAGCAGCGCAGCAGGGAACGGCGTCCGCTCGCGCATCGTGCATATCACATCGTACGGCGCGAGGCGGGCGACGAGCGCGTCGGCCTCGGCGGCCGTGTCCTGCGTCAGGGTGTCGCGGTAGTAGTTGATCCGGACCGAGGACGACTCGAGCGGCCCCAGATACTCGGGTCCGAGGTTGTGGTAGTCGTCCAGCACCGCAATGCGCATCATGAACGTGTGTCGGGGAGGTTAGTGGCTCGGGCCCTTGAGAGAGAGACGGATGCGGCGTTAATAGGTGTCAGCATGCATGGCCAGCCTGGCCAGCCTGGCTAGCCTGGCGAGGCCTGCACCGCACCGCGTGCTAAAGGCTTGGCATTGCCCACCAACTTCGTGGACTAGCAGTGGCGGAGGTTTTGGCTTTTGCGACTTTTGGTTGGGTGGCAAATTGGATGTTTTTGTTTTCGTGTTGCTTTTCTTTTTCTTCTTGTCCCTGTATTCCTGCTCTCTCTTGTTTTATCGATAGCAACGCTCTCCACGTGCGAGCATTATCTTGTCGATCTCGGCAAGTAAACTGCATCTTATCGCTATCAGATGGAGCAGCGTCTGCTGCAAAGTGGGGACGTCGTTTATCTCTCTTTATCGTGGAGCGTTATCGCGCCCGGGTAGTTGGCGTATCAGAGAGGCGTATTTGGACGGGTCGTTATCGCGCTCCGAGCGCGTCGCTCAGTCACCTGCCACATGGCCACATGGCAATTGGCTTCCCACCCTACCATTTGCTGCCTACTCACTACTGGTTGTTTTGATATCTCCGAGTGTTCGGAGTACTCTGAGGTACTCGCCTGCCCCGCTCCGCACTTTGCAAGAAACCAAGTGCATTATCACTTTTCTGGTAGGTAAATTCTACGGAGCTAAACATTGTTGGTACAACTAATAGGCGCATGGGCTGCCACGAAACAACTGAGATATTCAACTGCGGCTCGTTCGATGGTACTCGACGCTGCTGGCAACTAACAACCTCGACGTCGACCCCGGTCTTACGTGCTGTGCACCATGTCCACGGACTGGCGGGAGATCTGGCGCTGGATCTGCGTAATCTGCGGGCCGTGGTAGTGCTTGCGCGCATTGACCAGGTACCAGATTGCAGCGATGGACGAGAAACCAGCAAACACAACCGAGGCGTAGTTCATGGTCTCGGCAGTGACGGGGATAGCGGTGGCTGCATCGTTAGTGGCCTGCACCGTGGTAGAGATAGAGAGGAGAGGGGGAAGAAGCATCCACCTCAAACGAGGCTGGATGGGAAGGCTGGACGGGTGTGGGATTGAAAAGCAACGTTGCGCTTCAACGTTGTTGTCGGTTACTGCTGGCGTCATTCGCCAAGCGAACCAATGCCACTACTGTGCGCAGCAAGATGGCTACTACAGGCAGCCATGCAGCCATCCAATGACGCGCCCGCCAGCGCTGCGAGATATGGCGTGCGAGGTACAAGACAACGGGGACACTCACGGAAACAGAACAGCACGATCGAGAAGGTAATCCAGACCACGGTGAGAATGTTGATAGCGTAGCCAAACTTGCCGAGCGAGTACGGCGCGTTCTTGACCATCTGGCGGCGGCGGAGAAGCGAGCAGAGCACGGGGAACGCATACGAGCAGCCCAGGCAGATGGTCGCAACACCAGTAAACGCATTGAACGCAGCACTCGAGCCGAGGTAGATGAGACCAAGCAGGGCACAGATGATAGTCGACAGCAGGAGAGCCCACACAGGAACGTCGTACCGGGGGTTTACCGTCTTCCAGGCGCCAGAGAAGGGAATACCGCCGTCGCGCGAGAAAGCCCAGGTGCAGCGGGACGCAGCGGTAAGCGAGCCAACAGCAGCGAAGAACCAGATGCCGAGAACTAGGTGTTAGTGAGTGCACACCTCGCGTGTATCTGTTGCTACTTACTCAGAGAGAGGAGACCGATGCCGCCCGCTGCCGAGCCCGTCACGGTCTTGTAGAGCAGGGGCATAGGGGTGAGGCTGACGACATTGAGCAGGGGCTCGATGGCAGGCAGAACAAAGATGATCGGGAGGAGGTAGACGATGCCGGTAATGGCCGCGGCGACGACGGAGAGAACTGCGAGTCAGCGGCTGTCTTGAGTTCAGACTTACCCATCGCGCGAGGCACCTCGCGCACGGGGTCGCGCACCTCCTCGCAGAGCGATGCGACCATGCCGTATCCCGTGAGCGTGTACGCGGCCTGCAGGAGGCCGACAAACCATGCCCAGGGCTCAGGCCAGCCAGAGAACGATGCGTCGAACTGGAGCCACATCAGCGGTCTGTGCAGATGTTGGAGGTAGGGTTGGAGATAGGCATCGCTGCCCTCGACCAATCATTTGCAGCAAGACAGTGCAGACTGCCACCTGCTATTCCGTCCATGAACGGTATCTCGCCTACTGTGGCCGCGAACAACACCAAGACTTACGTGGCTAAAAGCGTAAGCACCCGTGTGGCGCTCGGGCGCCATGACGAGCAGCGTGACGATGATGATGAGCACCGAAGCGGCGGTCCAGTAGAGGCAGATGGTGTTGAGCAGCTCGAGGTGGCTGGGAGTCAGCCTGTAGTCTCGAGTCTCCATCCAGCTCCAACATACCGGTTCATGAACAGGTTGATGCAGAACGCGCCAATGAGCGCGGCCCAGTACACGAGCACAGTCTGCCATGCGGTCGGAACATAGTCCTCGTGGAAGAGGTTGACGCCCGCGAGGATGAGCTGGGCGCCACCAAAGTTGATCGAGGCCGTGACGCTAGGAGTCAGTATAATGTTATCGACGCAAGACCAGACTTGCCATGTCTGTGCACCGTCCAGACCATGTTGGAATGTCTATGGCTTCCTGGACATGCCAGGTGGACCATGTCCCTCTCCCAATATCCTCCTCGCCCGCGTCTTCGCACTCACGTCCAGTTTCCAACGGTGCCGAACCAGCCGGTAAGGTAGCTCGAGAACGAGGCGTACTTGGGGGTCGAGAGCATCGCGGCCCAGTCTGGCTGTCAGCGCCGCCCTGGACTAATGCTTACAGTAGACACCGCCCGAGGTGGGGTACACGGAGCAGCTGCATGTCAGCACTGTGCCCTTGCTCGCCGCCAGTTGTTTGTTTTCCGCTATCGCGGGGTCTGGGGGCCCCGAGCCCATCTCAGGGCCTCCCGCCTCCATGATACCGAATACCCTTTCCGATCGCAGGCCGATGCCCATGCTTGCCCACCTCCTTTGCGACTGTACTCACATCTCCGCCAGACTGCCCGCCATCGCGAGCGACACGAGCGACACAAAGATCCACTGCATGTCAGCTACCGCCGCCAGGGCCCACTCACGCCGTAGAGGATCGTCACGGGCCCACCATCCGTGAGCGCAATGTTGAGCGTGGTCGATGTGCCGAACTGATGTAAGCATGTTACTCAACAAGACGCTGCTGAGCTCCTCGCTCTTCACCGACTCACGGGAACAGCCATGATGGAGAACGCCAGACCCAGCACGGCCATCATGCCAAGACTGCGCGTCATCTCCTGCTTGTAGCCCATCTCCTCGAGCTGGGACGTGATGGCGTCGTGCGCCGGGAGCGCCTTGGCCTCGACGTCGGGGCTCTTTGAGTGTTTCTCGTCCATGTCCTTCGTGGCGGCAGCGACGCGGCGTGTAGTGGTGGGTGGGTAAGTGGTCAAAAGAGTGAGTAGTGAGCAGATGCAACAAGAGGAATGCAACGGCAATGGATGGCAGTGCCAGCACCTAAGTACCCAGGACCTGGTCGTCTGATATCAACAGGCCCAGTGGCCCAGTGTCAACAGCTAAGCGAGGGGGTAATTCCGGATGCACCTCTGCAGCTCGTATCTACTTCCTCTCCTGTGCCGCGGCTGTGCGTCATATCCAAGCTTCCAAGAGCAGAGATACCAACCGCGCGGGCAAGTTCCTGGCCGCCAGAGCGAATCACATCGCAAGCCACGGCATCACCGTTCCCATACAGGCATAGTGCGTACGCGTTTTCGATAACGTCAAGGTATGGTCTGTGGACCATCCAGGCCTGCGAGGCCTCCGACAGAGGCGAGGCGAGCTGTCTAGCTCCACCGCTGCCATGGTTGCGATTGCGCTCCAACGCATGCATACAGGCAATAAGCACAGCGCTATGCAGAGAAGTATAACCATGTATCTCCATGCGCGACATCGCTATCTTCTGTAAAGACAAACAACCGACCCCACATTCAGTAGACCAGGGCGGGACCCCGGAGAATCCCTCTCACTTGAGGAATTCGATTCGATGGCCAGCCACTGTGGGGTCAGCAAGACGCTGACGACCGCTGGCTCGAGAAATTGCATGGGCATGAACGTGCATCTGACATGGATATACCTGCAAGCGGAATCGGGTTTCGGCACGACAGAACAAGGACATGATCACCTGATCTGCACGAACGCCGGCCGGATGGCCGGTGCGCTCGCCGGTGAAGCGAAGCGAGTACGGACATTGCGGTGGCTGTGGCGCAGGGTCGCTCCGTCATGTGCGATACGATCCAGCGCCATGTCTTATCTGCTCACGCTGGCGTCCGTTGTGGCGTATGGCAGGCGTGGGTGTATCTCGCAGATGGGCGTGTCGGCCAACCGCTCATGGCATCCCGGCTGACCCGGATCGGGCATGGGAGCCCACCGGCTCGCGGTGCTCCGAGAGTGCCGATTCCGTGTCATGACTTTACTCCAACCATCCTTCTTACTCTCAGAGCGACATTCGAGCTCTGGTTATCTGTGCTCCTTTCCATCTACAACGAAGCGGTACAGCGTCGTTACATCGGTAGGTGTACTCAGCTGCAGGAGAGGATACACCTGAGAGCCGGGACACCAGCTTGACTAGTCCAAGGACTTGCCCTCACTGACGATGTTGACGTATCTGACCACAGATAGCTGACCTAGATGCAGCACGGAGAGACAGACCTGGCGGCACCATAGACTTGTCGTCCCTCGGCAGAGAGTGGTTGTAACAGACCTTGTCTTGTAGGTCACCGTGAGGCGAAGGTGTCTGAGCGTTGACTCAATCTCCTCCCACTTACCTTTACTCTGCGTTTCGTCTCGGTCGCCCATAGGCATACCAATCTCGCGCTCACTCGTCGCACGGTTGCCTCCAACTGCCTTTGTGAGAGCATTCCGAGTCTCCCCATGGCCCGACAAGGGTATGGCACGTTTGTCCTTCCGTGGTAAATGAGAGATTGGGTGCCGAGGCCAGTCTTCCGGCTGTCGGTCCAGATGCTTTCCTCAGAGCGCTGGCCAAACCAGAGGACGGGGTACACATGTTGTCGCAGCATGTTCTGCTCATCAGGCGCCTTGAGCGTTGCATGGAAACGAGCAGTGAAGACAGCCTCCGCTGCAGTTCGAGGGATTGCTCCACGGTCGCTTGCGGCTGTTATCATGTACAACTTACATTCCCACGTGTATTATGCTGACATTTACACGCGTTTGTGATGTCGTGCATACCTGTTTACTAAAGAAGGCTAGCGCTGTAGGCTCCTACAGATGCCGCTCATGACGAGCCCGTCCGAGCGAGCAGAAAGGAGGCTCGGCGGAGCCTCCAGCCCGCCCCGGCCATCCTTCGCGTCGCCATCCCTCGCCATTCATGACCCCAGAGCTCCCTGGCGTCATCATCTCCCGAACCCGGAGTTCCCACATCCCCTCCGATACAGTGGAGAACAATGGGATATCAATTGTTCTCATTCTGGCTTCCTGGCTTCGTACGGCTTCTAGACGTCATTATCAGCCGGCGGGAGCACTCCTCAGGGCCGCGAGCCCGCGCAGAAGCGTCGTGATCTCACCATGACGAGCGGTTTGGACCCTCGTTCCTCCCTCGTGGCAGGCTAGTGTGTACTCCTTGGTGGGATCCTGGATTCGAATCTGAGGTGGTGCACAGCACCGTATACTGTGGCGGATCATGGTCCGGCGATTAGTCGTGGTGTAGTGGAACTCCGTCGGGGATCTTGGAATGCACCCTCTCCGAGATGGCGGGAGCGAAGCGGTGACGGATCTGTATATCCCCCCATCGGCCAAATAGCGCTCCAACGGAGGTCATGTTTGTGGCAAGTGGCAGAAACGAGTACAGGTCCTGACCTCGGACCGACCCTCACCGGTGTTGGGCACAGCGCCAGTTGGACGCGTCGGCCTACATCATCGGAGCTAGCGCTATATCAGCAGTTCCTCCGATATAAGGATTCAAGGGCGGGTGCGAGCGCAGGACGAGCCAGGACAAGGTCGCGTCGCTTGTATTCCTGGCCACAGCATGAAGGAATCAGAAACCTGATGATTACTGAGCTGCGTCTTTGGGATATCAGGAGTTCAGTAGTGCTGCGGTTCTCCCGGTGCTCTGCATACTTGTGGCTTATAGAATCATTTGACCGCGAAGAGTACAGAGACGTACGGCCACGAAGAGCGTCTCCGGCGTCGCAAATGTGAACACGGTCACGTGAGCAGTGCCACTCCTGTGATTGGACTGGCAGGTTGACATGGCGATGGTTGTCCCGATCCTGCTACCCGAGCTTGTTTCTAGCTCGACCATCTCCGCATCCTCTTAGGTGCATGCACATCTCCAGTTGCCACAATCCCATGAGGCCAAGCCGGGTGTAGTCGAGGATACGGACGCTGAGCGTGACCAGCGAGCGGGGCCACGCCGGCGGTGTAGGAATAACCTTCTGGCTCTGTTCTGCTTATCGGCATCCCCCAACGTTCTGTAACGCTGTCACCCTCGTGTTCTCGGCATTTTGTCTCATTTATCGCGCTTGATAAACCATGCAGCTGTGAAGATTACAGTCTGCACAAGTCCGTAAGACCGTGCGGGCCGCAGCGTGCTGTGCCTGCGGAGTGGTTTCATGCTTTAGAGTCGAGCCGGGGCTCGTGTACTCGGTGTCGAAACGTAAAGCCTAGGCTGGCAAGGACGCGATCGGGTTGTCGCCGACGTTTGCGGGTGTTTCGAGTCCACCATCCGCGTGTGTTCATGGAGACGCGTCCAGATGCAGCCAAGAGTGTGTCAGCCACGTCCATCGCCAAGCAGCTCGCGATCCGCCGCGATCCGCCGCGACCAGCCTCCACGGCAGCTCCCACGCCACGAACAGCCGCAGCGCCGTGGCGACGATGCACGGCGAAGCTGGCGAGGCTTCCCACGCCACCCGCCACACGGCAGAACCGCCGTTACGCAGCACACAGCGGCAGTCACTATTGGCCCGGCATGCGCGCGTTTTGCATCCCAGGTCTGTGCTGAGACCTGAGACTTTCGGCGCACATCCCGTCACCCAGCCCAGTGGCCAGGCGGCCCGTTGGTCGCGCCCGTTGGTCGCAAATCAAATCGCGCATCTCTGTGGCACCTCTGTGGCACTCGCTATGGCGCAGGAACCAGCCCCTCGTAGGGGGCGATAGGGGTGTCCGGAGGCGGTCCGGCTCCTGAGAGATCACTACGGAGGGAGCGCGTCGATTGCGTTCACGCGGTTGGCTACATTGGGTCGGGGAGGCCACGCGATCAAAAACAAATGCCAGTCTAGAGAAGCGGTTCGTTAGGGCCAGTCGTGCGAGCACACGAGTGGAGACTAGCGCCAATGCAACGCTTTCCATTCGTAGATCACCTCGCCGTGGAGCCACCGAGCCACCACCTCGCTAGCGTTGCAGTCTATTTCTGCCACTCTGACCGAGGCTCTGACGTCTGGCATGCCATGACCTGACATTAGGGTCACACTTCCTATATGCAGGGCTGCTCCACCCAGCGAGGACCCTACGACGGGTGAGAATTTGGCCTGGACATGACAGAATGATAGCAACCAGCGACATCGGCCAGCGAGCCGACAGGCACCGGATGCGACGTGGGGCGTGAATTGGTGGCGGCTGCTGGGCAGGCTGGGCGACTTGCTACGCATTACACCATCGCGGTTGGCTCCACGGTATGTTTGTGTCACTTGAGACAAAGCCAGTGGCGTCCGCCATCCAGCTTGGCTGCCGCTGGCGTGTGGGCTTACTGCTGGCCCTTCCAGCGTCTGTGTCACTGGCACCATGGGCGTTCCATTGGCGCCGCCTGCGGCACTATCTACGGCAAAACCCGGTATGCCACTGAGCCCTCTGTTAGCGCTCTCCAGCGGACTCTGCCGCAGGCTATGATCCGACTACGGCCCGAACCTGCGCGCCTCGTCGGGCCCTGCAGCAAGCGCCGAAAGCCTACTGCCTGCAAACAGGAGCCGTTGGCTAATTTGGGGAGTCTCTGGACCCCCCGTTTCCTATCAACCCTGGCCGATAGGGGAAACCAAAAACATTCCAAAGCACCTGAGTGCCTCTCTCGCTGCAAGGCAGAGGTGGTTGGTGGATTGTCCGTGGTCGACCCGTAACACGGTACCTGTAGACGGATTGTGGGCTTTGCGTAAAGAGGGGAGTAAATTACAGTACATGTCATGACAGAGCGAGCGGAGTGACGGAGCCTGCAGTCCGTCTAAGGTTGTGGCGACGATTGGTAAAGACGCCGCTAGGCTGCCCCAAACCCTTGGTTCCTCCAAGAATCAGGAAGTTTCACCAGCAACGCTCCAGTGACGTTTGCTCTCGGCGTGTGCTGTCATGCTGAGGAGCGGCAGCACTGGGACCAGGCTAATAGCTAATAGCGTTTTGACATTAGCATTTGTAAACTCTTTTACTTCTGTGCCGTGGACCCCCGTTTAGCCCTGTAGCTGTTTAAGCTCCAACGCCGTCCACATTGCACTACGGTTCTTCCGGTTGGTGGAAAAGCCATTTTGCCACCGTGGTGCTATTGAGAGAAAAAAAAATCTGCAGACCAGTTCAGTTACGAGTTACCCCCCTGGCCTGCGTTAGCCCCAGTCGTCTTGGGCTTGTCTGACCTAAGCCGCCAAACCCGACAACGATGCCGTACGCATCCGACAACTGGAAACTCTTGGGCCTGGTGCCAGTCACATGCGCTAACTATGAGATTGTTGTTTTCTGGGGACGAACAGAGCGCTGGCATGTGAGCTAACAGATCTGCGACGCTTTTCTTGCTAAGGATGCTGCTACTGCTGTAGTGCGCAGAGCTTCGTCCAGGGCGATGGGGATACGGCTAGGGGCAGGCCAACGATGGCGTCGAGGAGCAGAGATATTTTTTCTTGGGTTCAAGGGTGGACCAAAGGGCAAGGACGGGGCGTACTTCTGGCGCCTTGCTATGGCTTTGCTGGCTGGACGGGCTTGCTGGGGCAGGATGATGATGGAGAGGAGAGGCACATGAGCACAAGTTTGCGTAATACCTGTTGGTACTGGCTAGCTCGATACCAGAGCAAGAAAGCGGAAATGCAGCACACGAGCAACGAAACAAACCACCACATGCGGCAGGCAGCATGCGGCGGCCTCATGCATCCACAGGCCCATATCAAAGATTGTTGATAATACCCTCTGGTCTGTCTTCATTGCATCTCATCTCATCTCCTCGTACCCACCACCACAACACCTTGCGCCGACGCGCTCGCTACCGCTGAGGCGGCCCTCACTCACCACTCTCCCAAGACCACCATTCCCACTACAACAACATACCACCTTACGCCTCTACGACAAGATGATTGCTAGGAGGAGGTGATTATTCACGCCCCATACCAGTCTTCTATAGAACCCCCACCACTCAGTCCCACGACAAAAACAACGAGCTCCGAGGATCCCTACGACCACAACGACTCACGCCATCATGCTCTCCCCCCTCTCCCCTCTTTCGATGACCCCCTCCACTGGGCTGTCGGTCTCTCCTCTTGAGAACAACATGCGTCTCAGCCGCTCGCCTGTACCAACCCGTCGCAGCGCGCCAAGGAGGTCCACCACCCACCCTGTGCCTCTTGAACCCCTCTCGTTTGCCAAGGTGCCTCTCTCCCCAGCCCCCAGTCAGCCCAACTCGGCTTTCCCCAGCACCGACTCGGAGGCGTTCCTCTCAGACCCGGACGCGGACAGAGACTTTCTCTCACGCTCTCCTAGTCTCCTCACGTCGTTGATTCAGCACCAGAGCCGGATCGCGTCCAGGACGGCTTCGCCTACCACTCCTTTTGCCTCCGAGTTTCCGCCGGCGTTGGCGGTCGGTACTGCGCGTCCTATTCTGCGTCGCGAGAGCATGCCCACGTCCAGCAGTGAGTGCGGCGACGTCCTCTCCGCTGCCGTCTCCACTGTCGACCCCGACGAGCCTGTCCACACTATCCGTCACCGGCGCTCGTGCTTGAAGTTTGCGGTCACCCCCCGTCCGCTTCAGCTGCAGACCACCAACTGCCGCGGCCTCACATCACCCACCCGACCCCTTGACTCGCCTATGCACTCGCGCCGGTCGTCCAGGTCGGAGCTGTCGGACGCTGGCAACCGGGTGGACGAGGAGGACGAGGACCAAGAGGAGGACCAGGACCAGGACCAGGAGGTGACAACCCCAGGGTTTGGTTCCGACTTTGGCTCCGATTCTGACGCGGGCTACCAAGAGGATAGCGAGGATGGCTTTACCTCTGATGAGGAGGGCATGTCGCTTGATGTCGGCTCGTCGTCTCGCTCCCGTCGCTGGCGCCCGCACTTGGCGACATGGACCGCTCCCCCGGCTCCTATCCTGAGCACACCGCGCCGCCGCGCTGCCCAGCTGGCCGAGTGCCCCTCGACCACTGATGACGGCGAGCCCGGCCGTGCTCGCACAAGGATCAGGATCCACGATGAAGAGAGGCACTACCGCCACAGCAAGCCTACTCGCCACCGGTCACCGCCACCACAGCTCCGTCGTGCGATTGAGGACGGCCACCCGGCTCCTCCCGCCGCACGCTCCCCGTCTGCCGCCGAGCTGTGCCGCAGGCGGCTGGGCATGTCCCGCTCCCCTGTGTCCCGTTCCCCCCACCCTTCCTTCCGCACCGGTGTACTGTGCGCTTCACGAGGCTGGAAGTCGGACGACGGACGCAGTATGCGCCCTGAGCTCGTAGCCAACGTCGCCGCGCACCTCGACACGCTCCAGCTGGGCGTGCGTCCCGCGCCATCGCGCTCGGTGACTGTCGCCGCTGTCACCACCGTGTCCAGCACGTGCGTAAAATTCCAGCACGGCGAGCGGGAACTGCGTGAGCTCCGTGAAGGCCGCGAGCACCGCGAGGAGCGCAGGCGGCACGGCTCCTCGCGCAACAGGTCCCCGAAGAGTACCGCCCCGCGGTCGTTCCGTCTCGCGCGCCGCGATTCGGCTCCCGCGATGATCGACGAGGTGCACGTCCTCGCGTCCGCCGAGGCCAGTGCGTGCCCGAGGCGCGGACTGAAGAATGTCCTGCGTACTGCCAGGGCGTTTTAGAGCTAGAGAGGCCGTTAATGTTGTTATACTATGCACCCTAATGAGCAATCAACGTTGGGCGTCGCGGGCGTGTTGTGGCACTGGGCACCAGCTATTATCAGCTTGCTTGGTGCGGGCTCCTTGGCGAGTCAGCACATAGACCAGCGGGTACAGTGTGGTGTTGTCTCGAGCCTGTTCCCAAATTGGCTGGGCACCCCCACAGCTACGCTGACTCTTGCAGCCAGCTGGCTAGTCGTGCCCGTATGATATGTGGTACGGCGGAGTTGGAAGACGCTCAATGCTTGTTCACAACAGGACACAGTTGTCACAGCTGTTACTCTTATACGGCTGCCGCGAGTGCACTCGCACTTGGATGCGAGCAAGTGAAAGAGCATACAGACCGCATCACAACAGCCAGCCCATTTCGCCACAGATCTGACATGGGCCATCAGACAGGCGTTTCACACGGCCAAGTCGACCAGGCGGGCCGTCCATGTTTTCGCGCAAAACATATCAGCAAGAGTGCATAATCTGTGTGAGAGCTTGTCCACAGTGCGCTCTGCATTGAGAGCAATGGGCATTGAGTGAGCAGTTGCTATGCATCTCGTCTGACCTGTTGCCACTGGAGAAACCTGGCCCATACAGTGCGATTTTTTCAGACCCATACGATCCAGGGTGGTAGATTTGATTTGATCGCTGTATTATGTAAAGCCCCCGTGTCCCATCCAGCCAGCCAGCCAACGCGTTGCACTAAGTTGGTGCTGTACGTGTGAATCAAACACCGCCTCTCAAGCCATTTTATCAAAAAACCCAGTCGTCAGTTGTTCACTCTCTCTTCTCATCTTTCGTTCTCATTCATTCTCTTCCTCATCATCACTTCCGTCCTCGCTCTCGGCACGCCCCTGCTCGCTGTATATCCCCCGCACTACGCATACGCACTTCCAGCAACGTCTCTCGTTTTAGACACAGGCAGCTTGACCTCCGCCAAGTCCGGGTAATCCCTTCCAGCACACTCTTCACCTCCTACTTTCTCCCCGAGTTATCTATCCACCATGGCGGAGAACGGCGGTAACAACAACAATAACAACAACAACGCCGCTGGCAACGGTAACGGCAACACCGATAACAACAACAACAACAACAACAACAATAACAACAATAACAACCAGAACAACAACAACAACGCTGGCAACAACGCCGGCAACAACGCTGGCAACGGCAACAACAACGCTGGCAACGGTAACAACAACGCTGGCAATGGCAATCAGAACAATAATAATAACCAGAACAACAATAACAACAACAATAATGCCAACGCCGCTGGCAGCAATAGCCGCTCTGGCGTCTCTGGTAGCCCAACAGCAGCACCTACAGGAGGGAGCGGCAACGCAACTGTCAGCGGCAACACCACTTCCATTTCTGTCCCCGCGACCGCGGCCGCTGGCGGTATCGACATGATCCAGCCCGCGTCGACTGTGACTACGTTCTACAAGATCGCCGAGCACGAGTACATCACTTTCAAGTGGAACCTTACCTCGCTATAGTGAGTACGATGTGCGCCGAGGCGGAAGCGGGGATAAGGCCACTGGGCCGATCGCTGCGATCCAAGCTTCCTCGCCCCGTCAGCGCTTCGCCCTCTGCTGCCAACGATTCTAACGCCCCAGCGTCCGCCCGACCTCTCTCACCGTGAGGGCCTACTGTCCCTCGAACGGACGCGAGTACCCCGTCGGACCCGTTCCCACAGCCGCCAAGGGCGAAAGCGCAAACTACAGCCTCGGCGGCGTGTTCCCGGGCAACACCACCCAGGCGGTCTGGAACCCTTGGGAGTGGGCTCAGGTTCCCGACCAGCCGCAGTTCATCGCGGCCACCTATGCCCTCCGTATCTACGACGAGCGCGGAGATAAGGCGCAGATCAAGGGCGGATACCTCTCGCCGTACATGGACAAGACCAAGTTTGCCATGTACTTCCCGCAGGCGTATACTCCGTACAACAGTGAGTATAGACGAAGATTCGAGGACAGGGGTAGCTAGCGACGAGCACCGTTGTGTGTTTCAACGGAAAGGGGGAATGACTTGCCGATGTCTCTTGTCACCCTGCCTCCCATTGGTGTCTCTTGCCTGACCTTCCTACCCGTACACGCCGCTAACTTGCAGACTGGACCTGTCTCACATGCGCTGGCAGCATGACCATGGACTCGCCCAACTCGCTCCCGATCCTGATGTCGTTCCTCATCATGATCTTCTCGGCCTGGGGTCTTCTCCGCTTTTAAGGGTTGCGTCGACAAGCGTGCCACTGCCCATTGATTGGCCACCCACCCTCTTCTCGTCTTTCCCACTGGCGCCCGACGCCTCTTTTGTGCTACACACCTTATCGCACACCTCCAACCCCTCCCCGTACAGCACCGCAAGGTGACGGACACTGCATTATGACCTGCACGCATTGTACATAGCTAATGATTAGAGAGTCTCTTGATGCTCTGGATTCCATTCGTGTTTAGAGTTTGTTCATTCGGGCGGAGACTAATCCAACTAACGCGTGTATGTTGAGCCTGCGTAGTCGCGCGTCGCGCGCAGACCAAGTCGTCGTCATCGCAGGCCACTTCGAGCAACAAAATTCAGCGCTGTTCGGCGTCTCGTTGCATTGACCAAACTACCAAAGACCCTCGGCGCTCTGATGCAGAACCGCTGCAGATCAGAATCCCAGCCACGCACGTATATCCGACCTGCTAGGCGGGGGCACCATGAGCATCGTATCCATGATGAGCCCGTCGACGAGCGCAGAATGGGGGTTGGCCTCCTCGAACGCGTCCTGCGCGACCTTTGCGCGCCGCAGCCGCTCGGGCGTAATCTCAAACGCCCGCGGCAGCAGCGTCTCGTCCCAGGAGCCCGTCTTCAGCGTGTCCGCCAGCCCGCGCGCAGTGGAGAAGATACGCGACATGCCGTGCCCCGAGAACTGCCGTCAGCCGACAAACAAGTAAATACACACCCCGGCGGCGATATACACGCCCTCGGCGCCGGGCACGCCTCCGACGAGCGGCAGCTCGTCCCGCGACGACGCCATGATGCCGACCCAGGAGCGCGTGAGGCCCTCGCCGGGCGCCTCGTCGCCCCACCCGCGGAAGTTTGTGGGGCCAAAGTCGGCCAGGTCTGGAGTCAGCAAGTCGGCTATGCGAGCTCGGTGACCAGAAAAAGAGAGAGGACCAGATCAGAGACTGCTCGCCTGCGCCGACAACGACATGATTCGAACATGTGCTCCCGAAGGAAGTTGATTTCGAGTCAACCGCGTTAACCACTCCGCCACGTTGCCAGATGTTCAGTGTGAACGAGGCGCGGTAGCGCGGTGGCGGCGGAAAATGATAGACTTGGCAAGAACAGGATCATATCAAGCCAGACCTGCTCCTCCAATGGCTGTGACATACCTTTGGTCAGCACCTTGTTGATCCCCGCCTCGCTGTCGTCCACGGCGCCCCAGTACCACTCGAGCGGCACGCGCCCGTCGGCAATGTACTTTGCGATGCCGCCGCCGAGGACCATCTGGCCGCCCGCAGTGGTGACGAGGTAGTGCCCGTCGCCCGTGTTGTATGTTCCGCGCAGGCTGCCGAGGCCAGAGTAGCTCGGGGGCGGGGTGATGGTGGCGCACTGTCCGCGGAAGGGCGTGATGCTGGGGTGAGCGTGCAGGAAGTTTCACTCACTGCTCGTGAATCAGGTCCGTCTTGGGGAAGAAATGCGGCGTGTGCGCATTCGTGCACAGCACCACCATGCCGGCCCGCACCTTGCCCCGCGGCGTGGACACGACCCACTTGTCGCCCTCGCGCTTCGGAAACCCCTCGACGGGCGTCCACGAGTAGAACCGCATGTCGCTTCCCTTTGCGCTCATCGCGGCGCGCATGAGCGCCGTGCAGAGCTTGTGCCTGCCGTCAGCTTGACAGGACATCCTACGCACGAATGGACACTGCCGGCGGGCCGGACATGCACCGACGTGGTGCCCTTTATGTGCGAGATCTGGTGTCAGCTCCACAACACAAACACGCACCTCCTCCGCGGCGGCGGGATCATCGACAAACCGCGTCTCGTGCGGCGGCAAGCCCAGCTTCTCGCGCGCCTCGAGCCACGCGGCATTCGCCTCTTTACAGAACGCGCTCTGCTCTGCCGTGTGATGCGCTGCCGTCAGCTTCCCCTTTGGGGCTTCTCACTTTCATACAGCTCCCCGCGCCAAAAGTCGACATCAAACCCCTCCTGCGCGACGATACTCTCCACGAGGTCGAGATTGTCCCGCTCGGCCTGGACGATGCGCGCCGCCTCCGCCGGCCCGCACCCGAGGCCCACGGGGGGCGGCTGCTGCAGCTCGTGCCACGCCAGGTACGTCTTGGGCCCCACGCTGTCGTCAGCACCGTACCGCGTCCGACGTACTGTCCGCCATTGCGTCCCGCTGTCGTCAGCTCGCTCAGAGGGCGGACTGACTCGCGCCGCTCGCGCAGTCCTTCGCCTCGAGGCAGTACACCACCTTCCCCTCGCCCGCGGCACCGGGCCGCGTGAGGAAGTAACTCAGCGCAGCCCCCATCAYCCCCCCGCCGACAATCACGATATCCGCCGCCTCGCCCAGCGGCGCGTCGCGGTTCGCGTTCCACAGCGTGTCCGGGCCACGGTTCGTCGCCTGCCAGTGCGCCACGGTCGAGCGCCACGGTTGCGGGAATGTCGACATTGTATACGGTATGCTGTGATGGGTGTTGCAGAGAGCAGAGATAGTGGTCGCTTGCTTATCAGCTGACGATCGGCGATTGCATCTGTGGTGATGTAATCGGCGGACTTGCCGAAACGCGACTCGTTCCCGGCTGGGATTCTGAACGGAGCGCTTTATGTCTGCGTGGGGTATACAAGTCTGCGCGGAGACTCCTGAGGTTTCTGCTTCGACATGCACACACAGTGCCCGCCCTATCTGCCTGCTGCCTCCCACGCATCCTTGGACCCTCAGAAAGCAGCTTGACTCGCCTCCTTTTGCCCCCAACTACGCCCACTGGATCTGTATCTATCCGAACAAGCCTAGCATAGCAGCAGTATAATGTACAACACTCTCCCTCCGTCATGATTACGATCTTGTCGCGAGCGGTGCACGCGCCGTGCTTGCGCTGGCCGAGTTGCCTAGCCGCTTCCCGCTCTCGGTCGCCGCATTCTCCTTGTCGCCGTCGTACATTGCGTGCGCGGAGCGTGTGGCTGTGCGCTCGACGATAGATGTGCCGTCGCGGAATCGCGCGCGGAAGAGGACGTTGGCATTCGTGAACAGGCCCTCTTTGAGCGACACGACAATAAACTGCGAGCCCTTGAAGCGCGTGCGGAACAGCTGGCCAATGTGCTGCGTGTGCTGCAGGTCGAGCGCGGCGTCAATCTCGTCGAGAATGTACATTGGCGCCGGCTTGAACTGGAGGAGCGACATGATGAGCGAGAGCGCAATGAGCGAGCGCTGGCCACCAGACAGTTCTGTGAGCGACGCCTTCCACACTGAGCCGAGGCGGACCTTGACCTCGAGGCCTTCGGTGAGGTCGACACCTTCGGGCGGCTGGAGCTTGGCAAAGTTGCCCGGCAGCAGCTCGGCGAAGATGAGCCCAAAGTCGCCGTTGACCTTCTCCCACGTCTTGAGCAGCGCGTCGCGCTTGTACCGGTCCAGCTCGACAATCGTCGACTCGATCTTGGCCTTGTCCTTGAGCACGGTCGACATCATCTTGTGCAGCGCCTGCTCCTTCTTCTCGACATTGTCGATCATGTTCATGACCTTTGTGTTGATCTTGCGGCCCATGCCCTTGTGCTGCGCCTCGAGCTCGCGACACCGCTCGCGCGCTTGCGAGAGGTTGACGCCCGCAAAGTCGTACGGGGTGCCTGGCTTGCCGAAAAATTGATGCTCGTCGACAATCCATGTAAACTGCTTCTCAAGCGATTCCTTCTGCGTCTCGGCCGTGGTGCGCTCCTTGGCGACGAGGCCGAGGTCGTGCTCGAGTTTCTTGAGGGCGAGCTCGGCGTCGACAATCTCCTGCCGCTTGGCCTTGAGGTCGTGCTCGAGATCAGCCATCTCGCTGTCGAAACGGACAAGAACCGCGCGCTCGGCCTTGAGCTTGGCCTCGGCAGCCTTGTGGTCGCTCTGCTGCGACCTGAGCGTCTCAGCGAGCGCAGTACGCTCGGCCTTGGACTTGTTGAGCGCCGCAATGGCCTCATCGACCTCGGCGCCGGCCGCCTCGACATCAGCTTCGAGCTGCTGCATCTCGAGTTCGGCAGTCTGCACCTCCTTCTGGCGCGTCTTGACCTGCGTCGTCTTCTTGCCGAGCTCCTTCTTCTTGGCCACAATGTCCGCCTTGATCTCCTTGAGCTTCGAGTCCTTGTTGTTCTTAAAGTCGTCCATCTCCTTTTCGAGGCGCTTGACGTCGGCCGCCGCAGTCTTCTGCTTCTCCTTGGCGCCGTCGATGACGGACTTGAGCTCGGCGAGCGTCTTGCGTGCAGCGTCGACCTCGCCAATGATCTGAGACGTCAGCCTCGGCAACATACTTTGTCCCTACCTTGGTGGCGTTACTGCCGCTGACCTGCTCCTCGAGGAGCTTGACCTCGTGGCTCTTGAGATCCATCTCGCGGCGGTCCTTGCGCCACTGGTCGATAGCCTTCTTGGCCGACTTGAGCTCGTTGGACGCCTCCTCGAGCTGGCGCTTGTGCTCGGCCATCTGGCGCTCGATGGCGCGGAGCTCCTGGACCTTAACGAGCAGGCCAGACGACGACGGCGCAGCACCGCCCGACAGGGTGCCGCTCGGGTCGTACACGTCGCCGTCGAGGGTGACGGACCGCACGCCGATTGCGCGGTTGAAGGTCACCGCCTGCGCGGCCTCCTTGTCCTTGCAGATGAACACGTCGCCAAAGACATATGCCATTGCGCGCGACACCTCCTCGTCGTAGCCGACAAGATCGAGCGCGAGGTTGACCTTGCCCGGCGCGACCTTCTGGGCAGCCGCAATCTTCTCGGCGCTCACCCTGAACGCGTTGATCTTGTTGAGCGGAATGAGGGTGACGCGCTTCCGGAGGCGTCCTTTGTCGAGCAGTGCCGAGCCGACCTTTTGGTCCTCGACAACGACATTGTACAGCTTGCCGCCGGCACAGATCTCGAGTGCGGTCGACTTGTTAAAGTTCTCCTGGTCGAGGTCGACGAGCGTGGCGACGAGGCCCTTGACCTGCTTGCGGTCAAAGTTGGGGTACGGGTCCGAGTACGTAAAGTCGATAGCAGCGAGGCGGGATTTGAGCCCATCGCGCTTCTCGGAGAGCTGGGCAATCTTCTGCGAGTGCTCGGCCTGGCGCTCGAGGAGAGTGCGCTCCTTGTCCTCGTCCCAGCCTGCGGCCTCCACGCGGTCGCGCAGCTGCTCGACGTCGGCGCGCTTGGCGGCGAGCTCCTTGAGCAGACCCTCGCCCTCCTTCTCGGCCTTCTTGGCGCGCGGCTCCTTGTCCTTGATCTCGCGCTCGGCGAGGCCCATCTTGACCTTGGCCTGCTCGGCCTCGGTTCCCGCAGCGGCGAGGCGGGCCTTGGCTTCGGCAAGCGCACCCATGTATCCTCCAGCACCCTCGTCGTCCTTGGACGACGACAAGCCGGTGAGAAGGGTCTGGAGGAGCTCTTCCGTGCGGGCGAGTTCGTCAGAGCCAGCATCGTATGCGGCCTTGAGCTCGGCGAATGCAGCAGCATCAGCGACCGAGCCGTCGCGTTTCTTCTCGAGTGCCTCCTCCACCTAAGGGCGTTAGTCTATGCGTTTCGCTACTCTACATCCAACTCACATCCTTGACACCCTTCTTGGCACCCTCCACGCGCTTGGCATCGTCGGACACGGTGCTCTCCTTGATCTCGAGCTGGGTCTTGACCTTTACGAGCTCGCGTTCGAGCGCGTTGACGGCCTCGGTGAGCGCCTGGACCTTGCCGCCCTTAGCCATCTCCTTGGCGCGGCGAGCCTCGATCTCGGCGAGCTCCTTCTCCATGCCCTCGCACTCCTTGCCGCCGCGCTCAATGTCCTCCTTGGCCTCCTCAATGTCGCGCTTCTTCTGCTTGAGCGAGATGCCGGCCTTTTCGACCTTTTCGCACACGAGCTTCCACTCGTACGCCTTGACTAGGCGCGTGAGGCGCTCGAGCTCAGTCGTCGCCTTCTGGTACTCGAGATACGAGCGCTTCTCGGCGCGGAGCTTTTCAAGCTTGGGGTCGATCTCCTCGCGAAGGAGCTGCCGTCAGTTTCAAGCGTTCTACTCGGCAACTCACATTCTCAATCTCCTCCACCTTGCGATCCTTCTTCGCCATTGTCTTGACCGCCTTCTCCTTGCGCTCCTCGAACATGCGCGTGCCGGCCGCCTCCTCGACCATGCCGAGGATCTCTGCCGGCTTCATGTTGAGCACCTTGGTGATCTTGCCCTGCATGATGAGGAAGTTGGGGTTGTTGATGTTGAGCTGCACGCTCTGGAAGAGGTTCTGGATGTTCTGCAGTGTCGACTTGTGGCCGTTGAGGAGGTACTTGGAGACGTTTCCGACGGCAATCTGGCGCGTAACCGTGATCTGGGGAGTGTTCTCAAAGCCGACGGGCGACTTTGTGCGGTCTTGGTTGTTGAAGACGATCGTGACGGATGCCTTGGTGACGCCTGCCTGGCCACTGGGAGGTTAGATGGCGGACTGAATTGCAAACCTCACCGCTTGTAGATCAGATCCATGAGGTTGTTCGCGCGGACCTGGAGAGTTAGACATAGCATTCCCGAGCACGTTGAGGGCAGCATCGCGTCATCAACAACTACCCACCGACTGCATGTTGGTGATGCCGAGCACGAAACAGATGGCATCGAGGATATTCGACTTGCCCGATCCGTTCAGGCCCGTAATGGCATTGAACGACTCGTCGAAGCCTGTCTGTCAGAATTATGCACTCCAACCAGCATCGCAATGCTCACCAGATACCGTCGTTCGGACGGGGTACGACTTGAACCCTGCTGTCAGCTTCGGTCTCACGTCTATAGCTCACCGTCCAGGATGAGTTCTTCGATCCTCATCGTGGCTGGATCTTGTGTCGAGGGTGTTGTTGTTGTCGCTGTTGTTGTTGACGATGGAATCAAGAAACTTGGAAGTGGGGGGTTTGTACGCGCATGATTGTTTGTGTTTGTGTTTGTCAACAAACCAGGCGCGTACAATGGGTGTTTGGAGGACACGTCATTTAGTGTTTGATTGATATATTTGTTTCCGTAGTGTGGCAAATCCGGACGCACCAGGATCCCAGGAGTTGACCTCCACTTTTCTGGTCCAGGATCCACACAAAGGGGGCCAGGGGTAAAGAACAGGGACAATCCGGGGTAACAGATCCATCCATTCCATCCATTCCATCCTTTTCATCCATCTCGGAGCAGTCCAGCAACGACAACAACAGCAAAAGTCGTCCCACAACACTGAGACCGAGTTCAGCAATGCCGCATCATACCTCTGAGCAACAACTGAGCGGAAGAGGAAGCACAAACTGACGCCTCCGAACCGTCAGAACCCCACTCTGCCCCCCCCCCCCCCCCCCCCTCCGAAATGCGATCCGGGGGTCTGTGCGGGCCTTAGCGCTGTCCATTGGCTTGTTCTGACAAGTGCGACCCTTTGACTATCGTGCGAGATGGAACAATGCCAGCATGCCACTAGGGTACGAGGCGTATAGACACATGGTCACGAGTCTATCAACCAACGCTGCGCGCTGCACGCTTCTGGGCATGCTCCGCCTGGTCCGATCCCGACCTCGTGGCCCGGCTCGCGTCGGCCCTCGGCCTTGCGTGAGAGTGGAAGCAGGGATTGTCTTGCCGGGTACGAGCTTACGAGTACAACGTGCGGAGAGAGCCACATGGCGCGTATCAGTCGCGACATCGATCTGGCACCGACCTGGCGCCGACCTTGGGGCCTCGTAGCATCGTTAGCCGACACTTGCACGCCCTAGATCCGCTGTCTGCGTCGAGTGTCTTGATTCCTCTTCATCTCTGCCCTTCATCACGTCGCCGTCCAACTTTTCTTCACTCCGTCTTATTCTTTATCCATCTCCCCCCGGATTCGGCGCGTACATCCGCAAAATAACTTTGTCCCCATCACCACCGACACCGACCCCACCATGCGCGCCTCGTACGACGGCAAGGTGCGTCACTCGCTCGACTTTGACCGCGAGTCGGTGCAGTCGTCTATCCTGTACTTCTCCTCCAAGGCGTCCAACGGCGAGTACGACCCGACGGGGCGCCCGAGTCGACCGAGCAGTGTGCCGGTGCCCGTCCGTCCCAACCGGCCCAACCGGAACGGGAACGGCATCCCCACTACGACGCCGCCGACGAGCATGGCGAACAAGCGCAACAGCGTGGGATCGATCACGGGCACGTATGCGTCCATCTCGTCGGCGTACGCTGCCGCAACAGCTGGAACCTCCGCCGCGCCGTCAGTTGCGCACTCGACGTCGTCCAACTCGACCCTCCACTCGGCGTCAAACTCGGTGTCTACCACACGCTCCCGCTCGCGGTCTGCGTCCTCCCCCCTCCCCGTCGACGCGCCCACGACTCTCACGCGGCCCCTAGTGCTTCACCCCGACTTTCGCGGAGACGGCGACGTCGTGCTCGTCTGCAGCGACGGGGGCGACCAGCTCGGCTTTCGCGTCACGGGCAGCATGCTGCGCATGGCGAGGTGAGTCAAGTGTAGCAGTGACACGAGCGGATCTCTCTGCCGCCGATGGCTACGCATTTTGAGTCTAAGTAAGCCCACGCTGACACCAGCCCCATTCTCGCCTCGCTGCTCAAAGACAAGAAGGGGAGCACGTCGTTTCCCCACTTTGTCAAGGTGACAGATCTGCCCGAGGACATGCACGCGTTTCTGCGGCTGCTGCGGTTCGGCACGCCGGGCGGATCAGCAGTCACGGGATCGCCAGACTCGCCAGAGGCCGCAGTGCCCTCGCTGTCTCCGGCATCAGCAGCGACGTCCGCCGGCTCCTCGGCATCCACCTGCGTCCCGCCCGACTTTTTTCCCTCCATCTCGCAGTACGACGGCATCAACCGCCTCACGCTCAAGTACAACGGGTGGTACCCGCGCGCCGTGCTGGATTTCCACGTCGAGCTGCGCGCGGCAGAGATTGTCGACCGCGTCGGCAAGGCCGGCTCGCGCGAGGACGTGTACTCGCTCGTCCGGCTCGCGCACAACCTGCACTCGAGCTTTCTGTGGGCCGAGATCTGCGAGCGCCTGCGCGTCGGGTGGTGGCACGACCTGCTGAATCCGTGGAAGTTTGGCGACGACGATGTGGAGATTCTCGGCGACAGCATCTTCTCGCTCCTGTCGATCCTCGCCAGCGTCAGCAGCAGGCCGAAACTGTTCAGCCACCTCGACGAGCTTTGTGTGCTGTATTCCGAGGGTGAGTAAGTGTGCGGGGTGATTGCTGACGGGCAGAGGGTGACGTGAGCGTCGCAGCGACCGAGCGGCGGAGTATGCAGACGTGCTGCAACTGCAACTCGCTCATCAAGTAGCTCCGACAGCGGTATCGTTATGATTCGATCTCTGCCTTCTGTCGGTCGGGCTCCTTTGCAGTTGTCAGGCGGAGCCTCGGATCCACCTGCTTCCACTCGCTTCTCAAGTACCAGATTGCTCGCCAACCTACTTCCCACCTCAACATGCAGCACAGCGCACCATTGCACCTACATAGCTTTCGCCTACGAACTTTTACGACCACTACCAACATTTTACAAGCTGCAGCCTCGTAGACGCCTGTACGTGACATGCACACGCAGGGCCTTGCGTCTGATCCTTTGGCGATTCCAGATCTGGAACCTGTGGAACATGGGGTAACGAGGACACGGCTCTCCTCGCGATGCTTGCGCTTGCACCGCTCGCGCCCCTCGCGCCACGATGGCTTGCAAGAAGATCAGTGTCGCTTCTGCGGACGTGGACGGTCTGCTTGACTGACACTCTGCTTCTTATTCACTAACACTCTCTAACTCTACTTCTCTTGCCACTCACTACCCATACACCTAATCACACCATGGCCTCCCCCTCCCGCTCGAGCTCCGCCTCGGTCACTCCCGGCCAGACGCCCAGCCCCACGCCGCCGCTCATGCCGGCACCAAAGGGCCTCGCAAAGCGCAAGTCGTTCCAGCACGTCTACGAGGTCACGCACAATGTCAAGATGCACCCCGACTTTCGCGACTCGGGCGACGTGCTCCTCGTCTGCCGCGAGAACGGCCGCGAGCACGGGTTTCGGGTGCACTCGGATGTGCTCCTTGCCTCGAGGTGAGTAGGGGAGCGGAGCACAGCGACGCCATCCACTGCCCACACTTGCTGTTGCGCCTGCGCTGACTCCAGCGGCCGCTTCGTGCTCGAGCTCGCCCGCCCCCCGACGCTCGGCACGCACGTGATCATGTCCCCCGACAGCGTGGAGGAGCTGCACACGGTGCTGCGCTTCCTGTACCTCGGCCACCCGGCGCACGCGCCGTTCGCCCCGAGCGTGCGCGAGTACGGCTCCCTGGCTGCGTTTGTGGAAGCCTACGAGGCGCCGCGGGCGCTGTTCGAGGTCCTCCAGGCGTCGATCAACCGGCGCGCCGAGGAGCTCATTCGCACAATCGGCGCCGACACGAATTCGCTGCTCAAGCTCGCGCACCGGCTGCGCGCCGAGGGGCTGTGGCGCGCGATACTCGCCTCGGCCGCGCGCGGCGGGCCGTGGAGCATCGTGCACAACCCATGGGATGCTGTGCCCGGCACGCTCCCCTTCTCCGTCTGGAGCGTGCTGCTCGTCATTGCCCGCGTGGTCGGGCTCGGCGTGCCCCTCGCAGACGTCGTGGTCGTGTATCCCGATGGTAAGACGTGTATCTGCGGAGCTGACGGCAGACGCAAAGGTGCGCATTGCGTCGCGCGACGGGGCGGTCAGTATCACGCATGCGTTCGCGGCGGTGTAGGCGACGAGTCGAGTGCGATGGTCCGGGACGAGAGCAAAACGCATAACGAGCAGGACCCGTATTCCGCTCCCGCTATCCACTGGCCCAGCAGGGAGATCCTTGGTGGCAGAGACAGTTGATCTATTCTCTGTGATTTATTGTTTGGTTGAGTACGTTGAGTGTTTCAGCTGCACGCGGGCCCATTGTGCTCTGCAACATGTTGCGCACACCGCCTACATTTCTCCACAGCGACGTCTGACACTACTGATCCTGACTATGCGTCCTGCTTGTGACTCTGATGCCGCATTGTGCTCTACCATGAGTGTCCGCGGCGTTATTCACGAGCGAGTGTGTACGGTCGAGTGACTGCCTCGCTGCATCCCTCCCTGCCTCGTGCAGACCGACATTGTACACAATCAAGCCACGAGTGTTTGAGGTGCGCGTCGTCGGCTCTGCACACAAGGACCGGAGCATTACAAACGCGCTCACGCTGACACTGTTCCCATTGTGCTTATGAACCCACCCAGACTCCACAATTGTGGGCCGTGATCGTGATGAGTAAAGCGGGAACCCTGCATACAAGTCAAGAAAAGGAAGACACTTTTCTACATTGACACACGCGACTGTCTATTTTTCTCATTTCATTCCCACCATTCCTGTATATCAATCCTCGTCTCTGTCTTTCCCTTGTTCTCTTCACCACTCTCTCGCTCTCTTGTCGCCACTCTTGTCGCCGTCTTGCCCCAGTTCTTGTCACTATGCCAGACAGCACCCCTTCCCCGCTCAGCGCGCAGAGCGCCTCCCCGCCCCGCCCGCGCCTCAACGTCGAGCTCCTCGACCGCCGCCGCGCACGCTCCAACACGCTCCCGACCCTCGCCTCGACCCCGCCCCGCTGGACCGTCCGCCTCAAGCGGCGCCGTGCCAGCCTCGTCGCGGACGCGCCCGAGGTCATCTGCGTCAACTCGGACTTTGAGGACGGCGACTGCATGCTTGTGTGCGGCGGGGGAGCCGAGATTCGCATGGGCTTTCGGATGTCCAGCAGCGTGCTCAAGGGCTCTTGGTGGGTATCACGAATGAGAAGTGCTCATGTTAGTGAAAAGTTCCGCAACCTCGACATTCCCGTGCGCACGCCGATCGAGGTCGCGGAGAAGGCACACGACGTCCACGCCTTCCTCCGCTTCATTGCCGACCCCGCCGGGCTCAACCTCGACATCTGGCAGGTGCAGGGCGTGCAGCGGGTGATCGTCGCGTGGTGCGCCCAGCTGTCAACCGCGAGCGCGCTGTGCGAGTATGTGTTCCCCCACGCTGCCCGCCTTGTCTCTCAGCTCTCCGTGTCCGGCTCCAAGGCGCCCCGCGAGGTGCTCCTCCAGCTCGTCAAGGCCGTGGCGGAGATGCGCTTCGTCGAGCTCTGGAAGGCGCTGTTCGAGTCCGAGGGGTTCCGTTATGGCGCGCTGAACCCAAGCACGTTTGCAGACTACGAGATTGAGTTGGTCGGGGCGGCAGCCGTGCATGTGCTTAGGTTTGTGGCGTCGTTCCACCCGTCGGAGATGCTCGAGGGACAGTGCTGCGTGTGGCGTGATCACAGTGAGTTGGGCCACCGACTGCAGAACTGACACGCAGACCAGCTCTTCCACATCATCGTGCGCTTCGGCGAGCGGCAGATCATGTACTCGGACAACACCCTTTAGACCTTTCGTGTATACCCTTGTGTCGTGATTAGGTTGAGGCTCTCACTTGTTCTGCCTCCCGCTCTCTTCGACTGGCGCTGCCATCTTTCGTTCACTTGTTCCCTCTGCCCACCCCGGCTTAGATCTCCTGTTCCTTCCACCACCTCCCTTCTTCAATACCCCATTTTCATATACCTCTGTAGACATGTACAACAGCCCCCATGGCACCATCATAGACCTTGCCAATGCATGTCACTTGTGAATCCACCCAGACCGACCGCCACAGCCCTGAGAGGCCTGACATTTGCCACCCAAAACCTCAAACCTCCCAGCAAAATAGTTCCGCCCTCCACCAGACAATCCCACGAGCATAATAATCGCGCGTCGCAGCTCGTTACCATCCACCACCCACCCATGTCCTTCCTAAAACGCAAGTCGCCATACGGCACCGCGTCCCCCGCGCCCGGCGCGCGCAGCGCCAGCGCGGGCATCAAGGCGGAGCCGGACAGCAAGCGTGCGCGAGGTGAGTCCCAGTCACGGAGGAGATCGAGGTCGGGGCGAGAGAGGTCTACAGCTGGCCATGTCAGCTGCATTGCAGGACCACTGAGATGCCGCCCCCCGCCGCCGTGCAGTCGCTCGACCCGCGACTCGCGACTCGTAGCTCGCGACTCGAGACTTGCTGCGCTCGCTTCGCTCGCGCTCCGCTGACCGCAGGCCTCGGGAACACGCCCAGCGGCTCGCACTTCAACTTCCAGGACCCGCGTACCGTCGTGCTCGAGCTGAGGGACTATCTCAAGGTGAGCGCGGGCGGCCGGGCACCCGAGCTTGCACGGGCCGAGCTAGCTTACCACTTCCCGGCAGCAGCCAAGCTAGCTTCCGCCTCAGTACAGCACTCACTCGCAGGACCGGATCACGCTGCCGTGGTCAGACGCGTTCTTCCACGTGCAGGACAAGTCGCCGGGCGTGGACGCGACCGAGGTGCTCGAGATGCTCAAGAAGATGGAGCGGGTCAAGTTTAACGATGTCAACCAGGTGTTTACGTACGAGGTAAGTGGCTGGCACACCTAGCAGCAGATATGTAGCCACTGAAACTGACACTCTTAGCCCGAGACGGTGCTGCGCACGCTCTCCGACCTGCGCTCGCACATCCGCACGCACACGGGGTGGGAGAAGACGCACGGCGTGCCGTACAAGTCTATCCGGGAGCTAGTCCCGCAGGGCGTCGAGTTGACGCCGCTGATGGAGGAGCTCGAGCGCGAGGGGCAGATTTTGATCCTCCGCAGCCTGTCGGGCAAGTACAAGGACGCGCCGCTGCCCGAGCTGGGGCGCGCGAACGCGTGGGGCGAGCGGCTGAGCGCCGGCGGGCCAGAGCGCTGGCGCAGCATCTTCTGGGACGACCTCAAGGAGCGCAACCGCACCGTGCCGCGCGTCGAGGATGGTGCGTGCCAGTGGGGGTCGGGCTGACGGCAGAATTCGTCTTTGCGTGGGCCGACGTGCGCATCGCCGAGACGGACGACGTGGCCAAGCTGCTCGAGGCGCGTGAGTGCAGGCATGGGGGGTTGTGCGGGTGCTGACATTCTTATCCACCTCAAACACTGATTTCCGCCTCTTCCCTACCTCACACACTTTCCATATCAGAGGACCTCAAGGCGAGCTCCACCACCGCACAGCCCAAAAAGGCAAAGGAGCCCGAGAAGAAGAAGAAGAAGAAAAAGGGCCCGCTCAAGATTACAAACTCGCACATGAAGGATTATGTGAGTAGAGGTGTCTTATCTTGGCTAACCGCAGGGTATCGACTTTTCGCAAGACTACGAGGCGTCGTAGAGTGTATAGACTGGGAGAGATTACGGGGGAGAGGCCCAATGTATATATATCCGATCAGCGAGACAGATCAGACGAAGCGCGAGGAGAGGACGGACAACGTCAAGAGCCGCATCGGCACTCTGCACTCTATCGTGTCATCTTGCAGCTGCCCAATCGCTGTATTGCGGTGTCCTTGCAGCCTCAGCTCTGGACAGCTGGAATGCTCTTGATAAGTCGCAACAAGTGGACTGTATCCGCCGAACCGGCCGAGCACGCCGAGGCCGAGGCCGAGGACGGACAAAGGACTGTAGTGAGCGGGGACAAGTGGGGTCCCATGCTCCCTATTCCTCCCTCGTGGCATTTCCCTGACAACCTGACATGATTCACGATTCACGATTGACAGATTGTTTTTGTTATTCTTTCCAGGCAAGGTACATACGTCAGCCTCTAGAGGTCTAGAAGTCTAATAGTGTCAGATGAGAGTAACGCTCCCTCGGCCGACGTTGATGCTGGATCTTGGGCTCTTGTCGCTGTGTCGGGAGCTCTGTTCGACGGGCGACGCTGTAGGATGCATAGTACCGTATGTGTCTTTGTGTTGCTTTTGCTTTTTGGATTGGTTTGTTTGTCTAAGGGTCAAATTTGTTTTGACAAGAGCCAGGGTGGAGGGAAGACCACTCAGCTGTCAGCCAGCAGCCAGCCAGCCAGGGGTAGGGTAAACGACGACTCGGTCGGTGGAGGTTTGCTGAGTTACTCTTGGGTCGGCTTCGGGTTTAAATCAATAATAATATTATGTTTATTATTTTTGTCCTCATTTCTCCTCTTTATTACACGTATTGCAAGAGGTTCCTAATGAAAATAAGGCTTAGAGTGATAAGGATTGTAAACATGGTTGTAATGGGATTAGGAATTTGCAGAATGAGTCATTGTACTAGATTTTTGTTTTTGTTGTTGATAACATCCATTCCGAACCAGAGCAGAGCAGAGCAGAGAGAGCCATTGCTCATTGTATTGTTGTTTTTGTATGAGAGCTCTCTGTATGGTGGTCAAGTGTACGAACAGTCAGCTTGCTTGCTGCTTCGACTGCTTGAGCGTCCAGCCCCAGTCGTTCGAAAACACTCTCTGCTCTTGGCTCTTTCACTCAATCCCACCTACCCATACCCC
>BCJO01000003.1:0-189627 GCA_001600335.1 Apiotrichum gracile | reverse complement strand
CATAGCAGCTAGCATCCAATCTAACCTATAACAACACTAGACAGTCACTCCTCCACCAGCCAGTAACTGTACTAGCAAAAACACCCCCTGTACTCCTCCCGACCTCGCCTCTCGCCTCTGCCTCGGACCGTCTGCAGCCAACCGCTCTCGGTCTCCCATATCCCTTCCACCCTCCTTCACCTCCTCTTCATCCCCATCTGCAATAATCCGTCCGCTGCTCGAGAGAGCCCGACCCCCGCTTACACCTGCCCACCACGCCCCTCCCAACGTTCTGGCAGTCTTCCACTGCGTGGCGCCAGCCACCATTTACAACCATGCTCGAGATACGGACCAGTTCTAGCAGGGTGAGTGCTTGTTGTTGTGCATCATGAGCATGTCGGGAGGATGTTGTTCTACTCCGTGGTTGCAAGAAACGAGTGCTGGAGGCCTGGAGGTCAGGCTGACCGACGGACGGAGGCGGTTTGTTTTTCTGGCTGGAGGGTTTGTTTTCACCCAACCACTCTGATCTCCTCTCCTCTGCTCTCTCTCTCCTCTCTCTCTCTCTCCAAACCAAACTGCTCCCCACCACCTTTCTTTTCATTTCCACCCGCTTTGCAGTCGTACACCCACAATCACCACAACAACCGACATCAGTCTCCATCGTTCATGCTCTGTTCGCCATCGCCGTCGTCGTGCGTGACTCTGCTGACACTTGCATAAGGGTGATCCCCATACTCCCGAAGAAGAGGGTGCGATGGGAGCGGCGACAACAACTCGGGGAGGTAGGATTACTGCCATGCTGGTGAGCTACAACCACACCCGTCGCTTGTCTCCAGTAGAATACCAGCTGACATTGTCAACAACAACCTCTTCGTCGCCACCGCTCTCTCACTCGCTACTCCTCCACTCCCACCCTCTCAACAACAATAACACTCCACGAAAACAAAAACAACAGCGTAACGCCAGCCCACGGAAAACCGGCCAGAGAGTCCACCCCACTCCCACATCACTCTCACCTACAAAGCAACGCACACCACCCGAACCTCGTCTTCCCCCATCCTTTGAATCCACTTCCCACCTCCCTCCCGCAATCGCAAGCAGGTATACGGCTGGAGTATACACTCCCCACTCTCCATACCGCCCAGGAGAGTACCAGCGCTCAGAGTGCGCTCCGTCGGAGCGTACCCGCATCGAGCGCAAGCTCTTTGACGACGACGAAGGAACACCGACCAAGAACGGCCACAGCAGCAGTCCTCTCCAGCCTCCCTTTGAAGGCAAGGGCGATGTCGAGGTCAAGATGGTGTTGCGTAATGGAGCACCGGTGGATCTGATCTCTTGGTGCGTTATTGTTATTGTTTTTGCCAGCGAAACATATTGACACTGGTGGCAGGCTCAGGACAAACTTTCACCATCAGCCTCCACCCCACACTCCTGTCACTTCGTTCATGTCGCTCGCACACGTTCAACGTCTGCTTCAAGAGCGTTTCCCGAGAGTGCCGGTAATGGCAGAGCTGCACCGTGCCGTGCTTGCTGCCTTCCCCCGCTCAGAGTGGGAAGAGTCGCCCGACCGTAAGGAGCCTCCCATCATGAGGGGTCTCACATGGCATGGCCGTGATGTAGCCGAAGAGGACGACGACCCCACAACACCTGGGCGGCCATCACGCGCGAACGGTGCCGGTCGTCGTCGCGAGGCCAACGGCCGCAGCCGCTCTGGTTCGCCACTGTTGAGCCCCACCTCTAGCACTATGCGCCAAGTCCCAGACACACCAGCCCGTAGTGTTCTTGACGACTTTGCCGACCTGGCAACACGTACCCCTGTGATCAAGGGTCGCAATGTTGACACTGAACGCGGAAGAGCCGCTGCGTTGGCACTCTCTATGGCTTGCAGCTCTGTAGACCGCAGTTGGGACCGTAGCAAGAAGCGCCGTGCCTCGGGATCTCCTGATCGCGGACGCAGGCGAGCGGTCACCCCTGACGCTCTGCAAGAGCTTCTCCACGCCGCAGAGGCCGTGGAAGGATCACCGCTCAACTCTGTTCTGCTCAAGACCGAGCGCGGACACAAGCGGCGACGCACCGTCGGATCAGCCAACGCCATGTCTCTCGACCAACGCCGCAAAGGCCACGGACCCGACTCGCCAAAGATCTCCGGTCTTGCTCTTATTGCGGGCCGGGACGACCCAATGGGCTCTGGCGACGAAGACGAGCCCGTCTCCCCGCTGGCTTCGGAGGAGTCGGGCGTGTCGCAGCTCGTCGCCATGGGACAGCCCCAGTGGCGCCGCGGACATGCTTCATCGACAACCTCTCAGCTTTCGGCCATTTCGGAGAGCGTTGGCCTCATCGGTGGGCCGGCATCAGCAGGACCCAGCAAGGGTGCTGGCCGCAAGGTCAATGAACTGCCGACATCATCACAGGGTCTCTTCCCTGGTGTCGACTGCAAGCCGCCGTATCCCTACCACGAGATGATCCGCTTTGCCATTGAGCAGGCCCCCGACAGGAAGCTCCAGCTTGCACAGATCTACTCGTCCATTGCGGACCGCTTCCCCTTCTTCAAGACACTTGATGACAAGAAGACGGCCGGGTGGCAGAACTCTATCCGTCATAATCTTAGTCTAAAGTGAGTCCAGTCGAAGCAACAATGCTAACGTGGCAGAAAAATGTTCGTTCGTGTCAACAAGGGCGATGGCACTCCGGACGATACTGGAGGCAAGGGCGGTTGGTGGACGGTCCAGCCAGGCGTGCCCGATGAAGGTCGGCCAGGACGGAAAGCAAAGGCTAAGCGGGCCAAGGACGGCATCCTCGACATTGCCAGCGTCGCGACTAGCGTTACCGGCACTCCGGCGCCGACAGGTGCGCCCTCGCTGCCATCGGCGTCTCAGCTTTCCGAGTCTGATCACCGCGACGTTTCCGATGCGCCCGACCTCGAGGACAACAAGCACGACATGGCTATTGACTCGGCCGAGCCTTCTGTAGTTGAAACGCCTGAGCGGGCTGGCCCAATCAGTCCTATCGAGCCCCTGCAGTCTGCTATCGAGCTCGTCAAGCCTGGTGCCTCTGCCCCCACGGAGCCCGTAAAGGCCCCCTTCCTCGACCCACCGCCACTCAAGACCGAGTCAACCCCTACGGAAGTATAGAGAGCTCGATGTCGCTCTGAGACCTGGATCCATCCCGTTGTTATCTGCTGTGCCTGAAGGAATTACGGAGACTATATGTTGCGACTATGCACTGCATTTTGTACGCTCGTGGTGCTGCTGTCGCCAGCATGATGCCGTTCTGTTGGAGTGGAACGTCGAAGAAGCATCTTGCACTGCCGTAACTCTTGCGACGCGGAACAGTCTTTGCAGCCAGTTTAAGCTTTGCCACGAACAATTTTTTGTTTTTTGTTTTCGCCTTTTTTGTTTACATGACGTCATTCACAACAAAAGGGGCCAGTCGTGTGTCAGGTGGGCCTGTGGGGGGCGATAGATCGCTCGTCGCTGGTCAGACATGTCAGACATCTGCCACGCGGTCGTGCGTCAGATCCATGCGACGTAGCGTGTTTGTTGTCGCGATACTCGCGGTGCACGGGGTGTGACGATGCATCCTACGTGGCTATGTGGCTATGTGGCGGTGGAAGGAAAGTGGCATTGTAAGCCGTGGTGCCTCTATGTGGCTCGTCGCATCGGCTCGGCCCGTGGTCTATCTGCTACAATCTACTGGTCTTTGTCGTTATGCTTATGCTTCTGCTCGTGACTTGTGCTCTCGGTCTTTGCTTCTGTCTCGTCTAGTGTTCGTGCTTCCACCTGCTCTTGTGCTTGCTCTTCGTCGGCGTCGCGACTGGCGTACCAGTCGGCGTCCCGCGCCCGAGGCCACAGCGCGATTCGCGTTTCTCCTGTTTCTCCTGCTTCTCCTGCGTGTCCTGCTTCTCCTCCTTGATCTGCTTGACGCTCGTGGCGAACACCTCTGCAGAGGTTTTGCGCCCCGAGGGGTCCGGGAGCACGTTGCCGCCGCCGACATAGGCCGCAAACCGGCTTGCGGCCTTGACGCCCTCTTCGTCGAGAATCGAGTCAGATGGGTGCAGGCTGGCTGTCAGTTAGGAATCTCAAGACTCAACTCACTAGTGGTCAAGCAGCATGTGGCCGGTGCGGTTCCGCGCAAAGACGCGCCCGACGTAGCGGCCATACACAGCGCGCACGCCGTCCTCGGTACCAGCACGGGAAGGGGCAAATCCACCGCCGCGGGCGTAGTTGAGCACACCGAACTGGGCAACGAGGTCGTGCATGTTGGCAAAGTGCTCAATGCGAGCAAAGGCGCCCTCGCCATCGGCGCGCAGGGCGAAGTGAGACGCGGCTGAGCCAAAAGTATAGACCTCGACGCGCGTGAGCAGAGAAGGGTGGAGATCGGCGATGAGCTGGTCAACCCAGGCGGACACGATGATGCCGCCTTGCGAGTGCGCGACGAGCACGATGCGGTCGTGCGAGGGGTTCATGATTGCCTCGTGCACGTACTATGTGTCAGACATGAACAATCACGCTAGCTCACCTTGTAGCCGTGCCGGAGATCGCGCGTGGGAAGAAAGAGATTCCGCTGTAGGACGGACTGGAGAAAGTCGAACCATAATCCGAGACTGCGGTTCATGAGGGCGGTGACGGGCCGGCGGACGAGGCCGTGCAGATGGTCAATGACCTCCTGCGTTCCGTCCGCTGTTGCCGTCATTCCGTTCACGCTGGTTGTCAGTTGTTTGGAATCATGGTAACTCACAAGAACCACGCCTCCCTCTCGACACCCAGTACGGGCTCGACGTCGGGCCGCTTGCTGTCGCGAGTCGTCTCGCCCTGGATGTACTCTGCAAGAAGGACCAGAAGCAGCAGCGCGGCCACACTGGGCATGCACGCCAGAAAGCTCCCGATACCCATGACGGTCACCCCGAGAGACAGCACGAAGAGCATGACCTGCGTCATGGTCGTGTTGGTAATGTGGCCCCGGCACGTGGTAGTCCCTGGCGGGACCGGCGACGCGGCATCACCCGGCACCGGCTTGGAGCCACAAGTGCATGGCGTGCCCGCATGGCCGTGCCGCCGACAGGGCACAAACATGCTCGGAATCAACGACAGGTGCGAGAAAAGGAAGCCCAGGTCTGTCATTACGCGGCTCCAGGGGCTGAAGCGATACGACAGAGGCGCACGCTGGGCCGACTTGGCCAGGCGGGCTGGGCGGCCGAGGTCCTTGTCCTCGATACTCTTACCTAAGAGGGTAGGCGACTCTTCGGACACGACGTCAAAGACATACACCCGTCCCGGCCCGGGCTTCTTCGTGCTCGATGGCCGGCGCTCGATCTCAGCCGGTGGGAACAGTCGTTCAATAAAGCATGGGCCTGTTTCACTGTCGGGCGTCTTGATAGCCGGGCTTGGAAGCTCCTTTACGTCCTTTGCATTTGGGTCCGTTGGGAGAGAGATAGCCGGTGCGATCGACGTGGGAGTCACGATTGTCGTGCTCGAGCTCGACGAGTCGCCGCCTGTGGTGGGTACCAGCTCTAATGGGACGGGGTGCTTTGCGGAGCGGGGAGAGAGCGACAACGGGCTGGCAGTAGGACTGCGGCCGGTGGACAGCGTGACCCATGACGTCGCCCGCGAGAGCGGAGTCGACACTCCCGGCGGTGTCTTTGGAGTCGCAAGCGCTGTGGCGGTACTGTTCTTCCGCCGGCGCTGGAGCTTGAGTATCCGCCTTCCCTCTTGCTCTGGTGCAATGGTGATAGAGATCTTCCGCCGCGAGCGCCGCGAGCCGGTGAAGCTGCCCTTTGAGGTCATGCGGTTGGTGGAGGAAGGAAGGCGAAAGGGAAGGCGCGACGGCGAGCGGCCAAGTGACGAAGCGGCCGATGCCGACGCCGACGCGTTGTAGTTACGCGACGGCGAGACCGAGCGAGTGGGTGGAGGGACGCCTTCAAGCTCGAGCTGGCCCATTTCGCCGACCTGCACTTCGGCAGTGGCGTCCGACGGGCGCCGCCGCCGCTTTGAGCGCCGCGGGCTGAGGACGCTCAGCGAGCGCGTGAGATCCTTGAACTTGAGCGCCATGGTCGCCGGGGCTGGCGCCCAAGACTGCAGGAATAGCGCTAAGGAGAGGGTGTGGAAAATAACCAGGCGGAATGAATATGAGCTGCACGATCGACAAGAGGAATGAGGAGGAGATGAAAGTATGCTCCGCGGGTGTGTCGCAATAAGAAAGCCGAGCAAGATACAGAAAGATGCGGGGGCGAGGCTAGAGTCCGATTGTCAGCGTCCGAAGCTAGGGTGCAAGTCCGAGCATACCTTTGAACGCGTAATGTGAAGAACGTGTGCAACGATTCAATAGCGAGCCAAGACGGCGAGGCCGTGCGAGACGAAGGGAACGAGGGTACACCAACGTCGAGGGAATGGGGGGACCGGGCGAGCTGAAGAGATCGTTTAATCGTTGATCGTGCAATTCAGTCGCAGCGCGCAGTCGGGTATGTGCTGTGTGCCTGCAGGTCAAGGAGAGGTGCGACAATGGACTTTGAATGAATGCAAGCGTTGTAAGCGTTGTCTCAGACGTGCTTCTGCCGAGCGTGGTGCGTCACAGTCGCAGGCAGTCAAGGACGAGGGACAAGGTCGGTCGAGGGTCACGACCGGGGTCGAGGTTGCTTCTGCTCAGGTATAAGCACGAAGCGGGGTGTGGTCAAATGAGCGAGGGGGCAGTGGACCATGCGGAGAAGCGAGGGGGACAGATCAGGAGTCGGAAGTCGAGGCCGTCGGCGTCGCTGCAAGCACGACTGGGGCTGAGGCCGGGGGTCGCCAGGTCTGGATGACGCGGGTCGCGGTTCTCCGGGTGGCGTATCGATATATTGGTATCGAGCGGTTAATTTGCTCCAGAATATTATTGTTGATAAACTACTTTATCAATTACGAGAGCGACAGACGTCGACGACACGAGTCGTGCAGTGCCGAGGGCCGCGTATATAAAGCAGTGCGATCGCTGCTAGCACCGGAGAGGTACGCAGGAATGTGTTCGAGTAAGACGACGGACGACGGACAGCAGCCACCCTGCATGGCCCGCGATCGTCAGACCGCGACCAGCACCAGTGACTCGGTGAGCGATACTACACGAGTCGCGTCGCGTGTCGCGCGCCGTGGGATCGATGGGGAACTGGGCTTAGGGATCGTGGGTCAACGAGTGGGGTCGGCTTCCGCTTCTTTGACGATGATGAGACTGATAAAAGAACGAAGACAAGAGAGAGAGCGAGCAAGGCGATGATTGTTGGTGGCGTTGCTCATCGATCCATGGCACGATCGTCAGTGGCTGTGGCTGGCTGCAATGTTCCACTTTTTTCTTTAGCAGTTGCCTGTTTCGTCGCACGCGTCGCGCGTCTTGCCATCTCTTGGTCTCATCTTGGTCTCGTCTACATTCCTTGTTCGACTGAAACGCGCATTCCCTGCGATGCCCTAAATACCCAAATGACTAGTCTGCATCCAGCATCCAGCATCTGCATCAGCTGCGAGCTAAAATACTCTGAAAGCTCGGAATAAGCTCTCGGGTGGAGGTGGACGGGGACATTGAAAGTACCCTGCCGCCACGGGCGCCCCGGAATGGCACGATCAAGGACCACGCTAGAGAGGCTATCAGTCGTTCGACGCTGGACGTTCGATGCTCGACGTTCGATGTGCAGGAGCGCGGGCTGTTACGTATAAGGTTTATCATGTTTGAGGTGCCGGTCGCGGCCGTGCTCGCCCTGCCTCCCAAGCTCCGAGCTCCGAGGATCCGAGGGTATCAGGTCGACTCTAGCTGCATATAAATACCCGATCCAAGGAAAGCGAAAGCGAAATCGAACTTGTCTCGATGTTGACAATACCATAGTCCATATCGTCTTGCCTGATTTTCTTCTTGCCCACAGCATGCTGCTCGGCTCTTCCCTGCTAACGCTGACTGTCGAAGAGGTGCAAACCCCGCATTTCTCCGCATCTTCCGCGTGGAAGTGGGGTTCAAGAACTGCTTGCCGCGAGGACAAGACAGGACAGGACGCCATCGATTGTCTCACAGCAATAGCGAGCACGGACCGCTTCCCACACTGACGACACTGACGGTTCCCACAACAATGAGCAGCTCAGACGATACTAACTCTCACTAACTCTCATAACTCGCATAACTACAACTCTACCTCTCCAGCTCACTTTCAGATGGCACCAACGGGAAGCTGCGACGTTGCGGACTGCCCCAACACGGCGCTCCTCCAGAAGCCGTGCAACGCGTGTGTCGGGTCCTTCTGCGCCGCACACGAGAACCGCGACTTCCACCCCTGTCACTGGCTGACGGTGCGTCGAGGCTGTCACTACATGGGCATATACTGATATCAGAACGAGGAATGGCGCTCCAGCGTCGACTACCACTCTTTCGCGCAGGTATGTCCTCACCCAGCTCTCCATTGACACGCAGGTCATCTCGGCCATGGCCACCTCAGCGCCGCGGATCAAGGCAGCGGCCCTCTCCCTCCGGCGGTGGCGCGCCTGCACCCTCAAGTTTCCCGACATCCACGCCCCCGGGCTCCTCTTCAGCGACCTGCCCTTGCCCACGCTCCCGTCCCACGACGCGGACTGGTTTATGGGCGGCCTGAACGTGCACACGCTCGTGACGTTTGACGACGGGGTGCTCTGGCTCGCGCGCCAGCGCAAGAAGCAGGGCAACCCGCGCAAGCGCCAGTCGCTCGAGAGCGAGTTTCTGACTATGAAGTTTCTGAACGCCGTCGCGCCCAAGTATGTTCCCCGCGTGTGGTTTCCGGGCTCTTCTCACGGTAAGTCAACCCGAGGCGTAAACTCACTCCAGGCACCGACTTCTTCTTCATGGAACACATGCCCGGCGACAACAGCCGGCACATCCTGCCGCGCACGGGACCGCGCCCCGATGCCGCCCCGCTCGTCGAGGACATGGCGGTGTTCCTCATGCTGCTGAGCCGATACCACGTGTCCGGCGGCATCGGGTGCTGGAAGTACGGCCCCGGCGGGCTCCGGCGGAGCGACGACGACACGATGGTGGAAATCGGGCCGCTGGAGCACTGGAGCTGGGTGATCTCGAACGGCGTGAGCACCCTCGGCCCCTTCCGCACCGGCCGCGAGGCGTGGGTGGCCAAGATCGACGCGGTGCTCACCGCCCTCGCCTCCGGCCTCCTCGCGTACCCCACCGCGGACCCCGTGGTCATGTTCCTCTTCCACCTCGAGCTGCGTGCGCTCGTGCTGCAGTGCGAGGAGATGAATGTCCCGTGCGGCGGCATCAACGGCGAGCAGCCGACGTTTATGAAGCACGCGGACGACAAGAACCACATGCTCGTTACGCCCGACGGGCGTCTCAGCGCGGTGATCGACTGGGAGGGGTGAGTCGAAGATCTGGACTCGCGGGGAGGTTAGTTGACAGCAGAGCGTACGCCGGCCCGTTCGCCGAGGCCTTCGCCGCCCCGCGCGGCTTTGTCGATTTTGTCCTCTTCCGACAGGGCAGAAACGAGCTGACAGAGGAGGAAGAGCTGCTGGCGGACCACTTTACCTGCCGCGGGCGCGGCGACCTCGCCGCCGCCGTGCGCGGGGGACGCAAGTATCACCGGCTCGAGGACGGGCTGTGCGCCCCCGGATCCCTCAGGGAGGTCAATGCCGCGCGGCGCGCGTTCCTCGGCGAGCAGACGGATGGTTTTGCGTCGATGGCTGAGTGGGAGGCGAGTGCGCTCGAGCGCTTCGCGGACGAGCCGGGGCTCGCCGAAGTGCTCGAGCTGCGGGAGGCTTACGCGGAAAATAATCGGGTCGCGGCTGCTGGTGCTATCGGTGCACCGTACGCGTACTACCGGACGCTCCAGGTGGGGCGTGGTGCGAGGTGGTGCCGGGTCGTGTGTGATGGGGTTTCCAGCTTTGTACAGTAAATCCGTCTGGTGCCAAGGTGTGTGCAAAATAAAATAAAATAAAATAAAAACAAGTAAATAACGCAAGTGCTCTCCCACTGGCCATGTCGTTCAAGTGTCCTTGACCCCACAGCCATAGACGCTATGCATTCTCGAGGGTCAAATTCCACAGCCTGATAGCATTGTATGATTTTGTAGAATGTCACCTATAACCAGAAACCATTCTCTCCTCCAGCTAATCTACGAGCGTGGCAGCACCATCACACACGACCCTGCACCACCTCGCGCCAGGCTCCACCTCGATGGCCCTGTACCCGCCCGTGTGCGCTTTCAGCCTTTCCTTGAAAGCATGGCGGAGATCCACCACACCCTGAAGACCCGGCACGTCATAGAACTTGTCCAAGGCGAACGCGCCAGTCGTGCATGGCCGCGAACGGCGCGTCCTCTCCCAGAAACGCCCGCCGAGCGCCATTGACGGTATTCACTGAGCCTGCGAGCCCATAGCTGTCTTCCAGCCGCTGCTACTTGCGCCCAGTGCGCACTGCCTGCGCAATACTGCCGGCCGTGATGGGAAAAGACGTGCGCGAGCAGGAGCTCTTCCGCTGTGAGGGCGTTGCTGCCGCTGCTGAACTCTCAGGTCTGTGAGACACATGGGGGACGTGAAGGCCTCGGCAAATGTGGCAGTCTACGCGCTGTGTGTCACCATGTCTGGTGTTCCCGCATACTTTCCAGTCGATGACTGCCGACAGACTCCCGTCCGCCACGATCATGTTGTGGTCGTCCGCCTGCTTGACGAAAGTCGGCTGTTCCCCGATACTGCCCCTGCACGCCCATCTCGGGCACTGCAGAACGACCGCAGCTCGAGGTGGAGAAGATAGATTTCCAGGAGATCGGCGTGCGGCCACGCGAACAACCCCGACTCGATTGTGTAGAGCACAGCATCGATTATCGCTACCTCACATCGCGGCGGGAGCAGAGGGGGCCAAAGGTCCAGTCCTCAAACGGCCCGACAATGACCTCATCGCCAGCTGTCCCGGGCCACTTCCCGGAGCGTATGCGAGGGCCCCAGCCCCAGCAATCCTGCACGAGCTCAGCTGCATCATAAACCTGGCCATGTCGCGCACAAGCCAGCTGGCCTCGGGCGGCCTCGGTCCCCACCGCGGCAGGATGTGGCGGCTGTTGTCGGAATGTGCTCGACGAAGAAGAAGTCTACTTCGTCTGGCCTGATAGCCCTCTCTTGGGGACAGTCCCACCAGAACAGGCAGGAAACCACACCTCGGGGATGTACTCGGACACGGTCTTCAGGCTCTTGAAAGCGAGAGACTCGCTCGCCCACGACTCGCACCTCCGCTCCCTTCCCTTTCGCAGGCGCGCGAGCCACCGCACCTCGTCAAGATCACCGAAACGTGGACGTTGCCGTTGCCGAGGAACCAGTCCTCGTCCTGGATCTTCGGGGCGGTTGCGGACGACGAGGCTCGCCTGCCGGAGGGGAGCTGGGCTGCACACTGGTGCCCCGGGCGCAGGCCAGTGCCGCCTCTTTGATTGTCGGGGCGGTGGTGCCATCGTATCGAAAACTTGGAATCTCAGCAGACACTCCTGTAATGGCCTACGCTTCCTAGTGAGGAGTAGGCGATGCTGCGGTCTACTCCTCGAGCTGCATGCAAGGCATGTCCCCAGGCGCTTACCGATAGGAGGTGGCATTTGTGGAACTGGCGGTTCTCGTGCGCGGCACAGTAGATCTTGCCGTAGGCGAGACAGTTGAGAAAGTAGAGTGCCGTGTTTGCACATCCAGCAAGGTCGCAGCTGCCTAAGGGGGGCGTGCTGAGCGTGAATGTCCACCGTATAACCAGAAGGCGGCCAAGGACAGTAAACTATATCATAAAGTCAAAGTCAAAGTTAGCAGGCGGTGAGAAAGGACAACAACTAAAGGCCGCAGGACTACTGACGCGTGTGAGAAGAATCAGTGGACTGGGCGTGTCCTCTTGGTCAGAAGGTGAGGACCGCATTCAGGAAGTATCGATGGCGGCGTTGACCTTCATTGTGTCCTTCGCCCACGCAGAACAGCCATGGCGGGCCTCAACAGTCCCGAGTGGGTCGCCAGTGCACTGCACAGCTCCTTCTAGCGCCCTGTGTGCATAACATACTGTTCCATCACATGGGGTATATGTCGTATCATCAAGCAACAATCTATCGCCTCTTTAGTACAAGTCACACGTCGTCGGCAGCAGCTAGAGCAGCTAGAGGAGGAGGTCGTCAAAGGCGCTCGCGCCGCCGGCCGCGGGCTTGGCGGGCTGCTGGAACGAGTTGGAGTTGGAGGCGGCGGGCGCGCCGCCGGGCTTGCCCCAGAGCGAGTTCATCGAGCTCTCCTGCTGCATCTGGGCAATTGTCTTCTTTCCGCTCGCGGCCGAGGGGGCCATGACGGGTGCGCCGAGCGAGGTGGCCCACAGGTCGTCAAAGGTCGATGCGGCTGGCTTGGGCTTGGCAGCGGGAGCCTGTGCCTGCGCCTGGGGAGCCTGGGCGGGCTGAGCGCGCGCACCCATGCCTGTGCTGTAGGCCGGAGGGTTGACAGCCGAAAAGGCAGGCTGGGCAGCAGGAATAGCAGCGGGTTTGCCGCCGTCGAGGAGGGCAAACAGGTTGGCGTTGGCGCCGCCAGTGGGAGCAGCAGCCTTGGGGGCGGCAGCAGGGGGAGGGGAAGCAGGAGCCTGCTGGAAGTCGTCGAAGTCGTCGTCGCCGAATGCGTCGATAGGGGCCGAGGCTGTGGGGGCGGCAGCAGAGACGGCAGGGGGCGCCGAGACCGGCTCGTCCTCAAAGTCGAAGAGGTTGACCTCGGCGGGCTTGGGCTGGGGCTTGGCCGTTGTCTTGGGAGGCTTGGGCGGCGCGGAAGCGCTCGAGCGACCCGCACCAGGACGCGAGCCAGACGCTGGAGACGCGCGGGCCGGGCGGTCGTCAAAGTCATCAGCACCCTCGTACTCGTCATACTCGGGCTGGCGAGACGACGAGTCGCGGAAACCACCAGAGCTGCCGCCGCCACCACCCGACGATGACCCCCGTCCACTGCTACCGCGGTAGTCGTCGTAGTCACCGCCGCCACCTCCACCTCCACTGCTTCCACGGTATGTGTCGCTTCCAAATCCGCCGTACCGGCTACCGCTGGCGGTGTTGAACATGCCGCCCTCGACGCCCTGGTACTTGTTGCGGTTCGACTTGGCCTTACGGCGCTCCTGGCGGATACGGTCGGTATCAGAGAGCAGCTGGGCAATCTCGTTCGCGCGGTTGCGGACTGCGGCGCGTTAGCCAGGCCGCTATGATCGCGCAGCTCGGCACTTACCATTGATACCCTGGTCCTTGCCCTTCTCGTCAATGTAGTGGAAGTTGCGGAGCATCTTGACGGTCGAAATGTGGGCCTTTGCGTCGTCGACGACGCGCTCAGAGCCGTGCTTGATCAGGTACTCGAGCAGGGTGAGGGCCTAGAGGTCAGCTCGTGCGTGGGAGAGTCGAGCATGCATGGGTCTTCCGAGCTGAAGTTGGCAGCTGAGGATAACAACAGACGGCCGAGCTCCGCACAGCGAAGAATGCGTACCTTGTAGATCTGACGCCATTCACGAGCCTCCTTCTCCATGAAGCGCGAGTAGATCGTGGGCATGATCTCGTTGAAGTGCTGGCTGGGGCGTTAGCTGCGCGTTTGGTTGGGTCAGCTCACTAGTTGTTCGTACCGATCGCGATCTCCTGCATGAGAGTCGACGATGCGCCCCTGCACCGTGTTAGCAAAGTCTGGACGGTCCAGCCATATCATTGCGTCTGCCACGGTTCAAGCGGGACCAGCGCTGAAACCGCGGCAGGCCACGTCGCAAGCAGCGCGCAAGAGCTGGGCAGCTGGCGGAGCTTCATGAACATACCAGGCGTCCTCGTTGGTAGCCTCGCGGACCTTGGCCTCCATCTCGGGCACGTTGAGCACCATGTTCTTGGCCGAGTTGTAGTACGACTTGATGTCGTACATTGTGATCTGGGACGCCTGCTTGGCGAGGTCTGAGATATTAGCATCTGGGCGGCTGTAACAGCTCGGTACGCACTTTCAATCACGTCCATGGTGGGCAAATGGGCAATGGGCCGTCGTGTCTGTTATACCGTCAAGAGGAGCAGAGCAGCTCAGTCGTCAGCTGAGGGCGGAGCAAGTGGTGTTTGTCGTGGTTAACAAAAGAGGAGATGTTGTTGACGAGGACGATGAAACGAGCGACGAGCACAGCCAAAGTCGAGAGAGAGCGGTCGCGTACAAGCCAGCCAGCCTGGAATCCTGAGAGCGGTGGTGACGATGACGGGAGCTCTGGCAGCCCTTAGAGCCTGAGCGGCAGCCAGGCCAGGCAGGCAGACTGAGGGGCCACATGGCCGAAATCCCGCAATCACCGAAAAGTCTCCGAGACCCCCCAAGACAGAGTCACTCCTGGGTATGCTGCAGCCATTTTCCACAACAATCGGTCATTGACCACTGATCACTGGTATCTCTCTCGTTGTCAACAAAGCGACACTCGGCACCATGTCGCAGGAGGACATCAAACCCGTGGTCACTGGCGATGGGCACGAGCTCTTCAGCATCCCCGTCGAGGAGGAGGAGTTTGACGTGTCCAGCACGATGGGGCAGAGCAAGGTGTGGGCCATGAAGGTGTGTATATGTTGTCGAGTTGCCACCCAAGGACATACAAACTGCAATGCAACGGGCATCCACATTCTACTATACTGCGAGGGCAATACTGATGCCCAGGTGCCCCGATTCCTTCTCGAGCGGTGGGAGCGCGTCAAGCAGGGCGGCGTGCATCTGGGAACGCTCGTCGTTGACAACTCGTCAGTATTGCTGTCTTGGGATGCCATTGTCCCACTCGAGGTCGTGTACTAACCTGGTCCAGCCAAACACCGCCAAAGATCACACTCAAGCTCCCCGTTGAGGACTCGAAGCCGGCGGCAGAGCCCAAGTCGAAGCGCGCGCGACTGGACGTGAACGGTATTCCCGACGAGTACGAGGTGGTGCTGCCATCACATACCGTCAAGAACACGTTTGTGTTTACGGAGAACGAGCGCACATGGGTCGCGCAGCCGGGAGAGGAGCGGAGTGCGGCCAAGCGCAAGCGCGAGAAGGGTGAGATAGCTGCAGTCTGATAAAGCTAACCCCGCAGCGCACCCGCGTCTCGTCGGCGCTCTCGACCACGAGGGCAGCGTCCGCCCCATCCAGTCGGCCAAGTACCTCAAGATCCTGGAGCAGCGCCGTCTTGAGAACGAGCAGTCGAAGCGGTAAGTTTACAGCTGCCAACTGAAACTGACATGCAGTCCCATTGTGCAGCTCGACGACACGAAAATGTCGCAGGCCAAGCTCAACCAGCTCGCGTCGGGATTCTCGAACGCCACCTCCAACCTCGGCAAGGGCATGGTGCTGGGCCAGGCGCGCGTTGCTCCCGGCGAGCGCTTTGCGCGTCTGGAGCGACACGAGCTCACGGACCGCCTGTTCGCGCTCTTCAACGACAAGCCGTACTGGTCCATCTCGGCGCTCAAGGCGACGCTGCAGCAGCCCGACGCGTGGCTGCGCGAGGTGCTCAAGGACGTGGCGTCGCTCATCAAGGAGGGCCAGTACGCCAACATGTGGGAGCTCAAGGAGAACTGGAAGGACATGTCGGGCGGCGACGCCAAGCCCGACGTCGAGGACGACGACGACGAGGAGTTTGAGAGCGACGACGAGGACATGGAGGAGGTCGCAGTCTAGACGAGTCGCATTGGTCGAGTTGCATAAAGAAAACCCACATTACTTCATTACACATTTTCTCCACAGTCGAATAAGCATGTATCAACCAAGTGTAACCAAAGGACGAGAGAACCAAGAGAAGAACGAGCCAGCTCCTCCCCAACTCTGTGCGGATATGCGATGCAGAATGAAATAGCAAACAATGATCTCTATAATCCCTCTCCTAAGCCCGTACATTGACCCTCTTGCGCTTGGCCCGTCCCTCGGCGAGGCGCTTCTTGACGGCCTCCTCGTCAAAGCCCTCCTCCTCGAGGAGGCCGGCGGTGCGCTCGCTCTCCCACCGCGACTTGAGGAAGCGGAGGGCGGCGAGGTTGTAGCCCATGCGGCCGCGCTGGCGCTCGAGGGCCGCGCGCACGTGCTGGCGCAGCGAGACGAGCTGCGTGCGCATCACGCGGTTGGACACGAGCTGCGAGTGGTGCGTGCGGATCAGGAAGTGGAGGAGGCGCGACGTCAGGATAATGTCGCGGCCCTGTGGTTATCAGCTTCGAGCGTCATGTGCGTTTGTTTTACTTACCTTGATGGCCCACTCGTCGAGGTAGCCTAGCAGGCTGACGACCTGGCGGAATGGCAGGACCAGCAGGGCATCCTCCATCTGGGCGGCAGGGATCTTGGCGAGGGTGTTGTACACGTGCTCGTCGCCCTCGACGCCGCGGGCAGCAAGCTCGGGCGCGCGCGTGGGCGGCGGAAGGGCGTTGCCGGCCTCGCCGAGACGGAGCTTCTCGGCCTCGTACTCTTCAGTCGCGGCCCGGTCGGCGTCGGCGAGCTCGAGCGCCTCCATGATCCGCTCACCGGCCATGAGCGTCTCGGCTGTCTGCTTCTGAACAGCCTCGGCCTCGCCTTCGCCCTCCTCGTCCGAGTCCTCGAGTCCCGTGCGGTTCAGCGTGTCGGCGAGGTCGGCGTCGTGCACCGCCTCCATCTCACGTTCCCGCTCCTCCTCGAGGAACAGCGGCTCGTCCGTCTTCTCCCAGATACGGATCGACTTGTCGTGCGAACCAGTGACAACGTACTCGCCACGGTTGGACACGGCCAGCGCCCACACCTCGCCGTGGTGGCCCTCGAGCTTCTGGATGAGCTCAAACTTGTCGCCGTCCCAGTACTTGAGCATGCGGTCCTTTCCAACCGTCCAGAAGTAGTGCGAGTCCTTTTCGAATGCGACCTGCATGACGCTGTCGTCGTGCGCAAACAGCGAGCGGTGGCAGTCTCCAAAGTCAAGACCCCAGATCTTGACGTTCTTGTCGGCCGAGCAGGTAACGATGAGTTTAGAGTCTGATGAAATGTCCAGAGACAGGACAGGCAGCTTGTGGCCGTAAAGCGAGAGGAAGAACTTGAGCGTGTCCTGGAAGAAGATCTTGACGGTAGAGTCGAGAAGAGCGACAGCGAGGAATCGTCCGTCCGGAGAGTACTTTACGCACAGGACGTCGTCGGTCATCTTGAGCGTGCGGACGTGGACAAGCGCGAGTTGCTTGGTCTTGTACACGGTCTCGACACCTAGCCTGCTCACGACCTTTTCGCCCTCACCCTCCTCGCGCATCTCAAAGTCCCAGAACTTGACGTCCTTGTCGGCCGAGCCAGACACGAGACCGCGGCCGTCTGGGCGAACCTGGATGCTCCACACGGGGCCCTTGTGCGCCTCGTACCGTGACAGCAATGTGCTTGCGGCCACATCGTACAGCAGCAGCTCACCGGCCTTTGTGCCGACAACGACATGACGGTCGCCGGGGAGGAAGGTCGTGCAGAGCGCATAGCCGCACTCCATTGTCCGCAAGCATGCAGTGGTGCGCATGTTCCACACCTTGAGGGTTCCGCTCGCGGCGGACGCAAGCACCTGGTCGTCGCTGGAGACCGAGATGGCACGCACATCCTGGCGATGGCCAGGAATGTCCACCGAGTGAGTCTTGGCAGGCTCGGGCGAGCTGCCGTCCGCGAGCTTGGACTTGGAGCTCTTGCCAGCAAGCAATGGTGAAGGGACGTTGTAGGTCTCAAGCGAGTTGTTGGAAAGGGCGAGAAGGATACCAAGCTGCTTGGCGTTGGCCTCGTCGTGCGCGAGCGAGAACGACTTGACCTTGGCGTTGGCCTTGACCACACACCAGGTAGTCACGCGGTCGCCCCACGGCACCTCCTCGTCGTCGGCCTCGTCCTCCTCGTCCTCCTTGACTCCCTTCTTCTTGTTCTTCTCGCGGTCACGCTTTTTCCTCCTCGAGCGCTTTGCGGCGACCTCTTCCTCGGAACGCAGGCGGAGGACCGCGGTGGTCTTGTCCGAAGTCTGCGCGTAGATGAGGGGCTGGGTAGGGTGGAACTCGATCTGGGAGACGGGGTGCGTCGAAGCGGGAAGGGGTACTGTGCAGAGCGGGTGGACGAGTGTGGGGAGCTAAGAGTGTCAGCAGGAAGCAGTATGACATATCGCGTGACTCACCTCGCCATTCTCATTCTCCTTGAGGCCATCAGCAAGCGCCTGCTTGGCGACAGTCCACGCCTTGACTTCACCGTCTCCGCTTCCAGTGAGAATCAGCCAGCTTCCCTTGACCTCTGCGCTCTCCTCCTCCTCAGTCTGCTCGTCCTCGACCTTCTGATCCTGCACTGCGGCACTCCACACTTCTCCACGACCAACGACGACGGTCTGGACACAGTGCTGCGTGCTCAGGTCCCAGAGTTTGAGGTACGTGTCCCTGGAGGTTGTGACAAGGTATCCCGGGTGCTGGGTCGCAGAGAGGGTGGGGTGGGGCACGAACGTGATGCTGGTGACGGGGCCGCGGTGGCCGCGGAGACGGAAGAGACCGACCTCGGCGACCCGGTCCCATACGACGACCTCGCCTTCAGAGCCGCCCGACGCAAGCCGGCTGCCGTCCGCATCCCACGCCAGCGTGCTCACACCCTTCTTGTGGCCGTTAAAGGTCACAATCTCCGTCGCCTCGGTCGCTGGGCTCTCGGCGTCCCACGACCACAGCCGGATCGAGCCGTTCGTGTATGCCACAGCGAATGTCTGCGCCGACTCGGACGACGACTCGGACGGCGACGGCGCGGGGAGGAGGGCGGTGATGGGAGACGTAACGCCAGTTGCGTGCCACATGGATACCTGTATGTTAGCTGTCGCTCTCCATATCGAAGTGCAATAGCCATGCCCATTTGTTGTTGAAACGGCTTTCTGCTTCGGACCACACTCACCAGCATGCCCTTCTTCACATCCCACACAAGCACATCCTCCCATCCGGGAACATATGCCAGTCGTCCATCGTAGCTGCTGTTGGCGGTGGGCGAGCATACGACACCAAAGGCCTGAGGATAGATCAGCACCTGCTCCCAACAACCCATCAAAACGTACCTGTGTCGGCCCATGGCGCATGTATGACCTGACCATGATTAGATTTGCGCTATCGCTGGCACCGAGCTCGAAATCGGGTGACTGTCGAGCGGGGTGTCTGTTTTGTGATGCCTGTCTTGAGAAGCGCGATGAGCCCGAGGTCGACGGAGACGATGCAGACTACTCGAGGTGGTTGTGGAGGATTTGTTGCTGAATGCTCGTGATCTTGACAAAATGCAGATTTCAGAAAAAAAGCCACCGTCATATCCATCTCAAGTCACGTGATTTATGTGCAGCCGTCACCCCCAAGACATATCGTCCTTCAGAGATCGCTATGCTATGCGAGGCTTACGTCTAGCTAGAGGTTGCCCATTGCCTCGCTCCACAATGATTGATCTCCGCTATCTGCGACATGTCGACACATCTGCATTGGCGATGGCGTTGACGGGTACAATACAGTACATAACTATAGGCTATAACGGCCGCAAAGCAGAGATACTCATGAATGTTGGCAGTCCAGCGTTTCCGTTCCCTCTTACAACTACATGCCTCCCGGCGGAGGGACTGCTGTTAGCGAAACGATCGTAAAAGGGACATACGTCGAAGAGCGTCCGAGGTCTGTTCTGCTCGCCCGTTCGTGTCCAGCCACCTCTCTCCTGTGCACATTAGTATGCGCAACACGGGGTGAACAAACCGCAGACGTTACACGGCTCGGGCTCATTGTCACAGACAATGTCGACCTGTGAAGTGACGGGATCCCATTTGCCTTGAGCACGCACGCGCTCGACTTCATCTACATTGTAGGACGTGTCCGGAATGAGGACCTGGATCCGTTCGAGTCCTGGCCTCGCAACACGGTCACTGGGCTTGTCCCTGTATACGCGAAGATAGTCGTTGCTGAACTCGAATGCCCGGAAGAGGTTGCAAGTGCCGAACGGTCGCAGTCGGGGCGTGCTACGTGCAGAGGAATCGCTCCAGTGATTGACGTAGATGCCCACATCGTGTTTAGACGAAGACAGACTCAGCAAAGTGTCTGCAGAGTGGTCTTGAACACAGACGTGCTTTAGACGAGGCCCGAACAGCTTGCCCGTGGCCACAAACGGTGTCGTGGGAGCAAAGAGTGGGTCGTCTTTGTCGTTGTTCGTCAGTTGAAGGGTGCGGAGGTTGCGAAATAGGACAGCTTTGATTCCAGCAGCCCAGATCAGATGGTGGTCGCTGGTGGCGAGCGGGCCGTCGATCGTAAGATGCTGAGTATATCCAAGTGCGCGACGCGTACGCTCAGGAAGGACACAGTCATCGGAGACGTAGTGAGGCATTGGAGACACGATACCACCGACTCGAACAAACCGCACAGTCTCGATATCGTGATGGTACTTTGGCTGAGGTCCGCCGCCAGTGAGTAGTAAGCGCACCCTCATCTTATTGAGGTGGATGTCGCGATACAAGCCCCGAGCACCAATCTCCCACATGGCCTGGGACGCAGACATAAAGTTCCTGGCAGTAGTCCCGTCCGCATAGCCTATAACGAGTGAGAGGATCTCAGGCGGTAGACGCTCCATGCCGTTGTTATTATCGGTCGGAGCGTGATGATGCTTTTGTACGAATTATGTGCAGTTGAGAGAAGAGCAGTATCATGTATGGATGGCAGCAAGGATGCAGGATGAGCGCGCGTGAAGTGCATGAACGCGTGGACCGTGAAACTTAGAATGTCTCCGTAGCTCCGAACTCCATTGTCTCCGTTTGAGCTTTTATGGCTCGTCAGCCGCGTCGGAGACTAATCATGACCTCTCACATCCTTCCGGTGCTGTGGATGGCACTGCACTCGCGACACAGCTCTTGTCGCTGCTGCCATTCATCTTTGTGCCGGAATGTGGGACACAGCTATCATGAACGCGGTCTTCTTATATACATGCATCAAAAGTGGATGTCCGTGGATGTCCCACTCCGCTTGGTACACTCTCACTTCGCTGCTTCCATTTCATCCTCCCATTCACTTCTGTCGGTTCCCATGCCCACCCTGCAGAATGTGCTCGGCCTCACAGCTCTCATCCTCTGTGCTCTAGGTAAGCCTTGTATACCTGCTCACAACGTTTTGCTAATCAAAAGTTAAGGGGAACTCAAGTCCGGCAGTATCGACCAACACATCGGCCTTCCGTGAGCGTGGACGTTCTCCTAATCCCTTCTCTTGGGAGACCGGCCCGCTCTGGACGGACGTTTATCAGAATCGAGAGTCTGCTACAAATTGCTGGCTCGTGTCCGCCATGAAGGCGTTGGCTTATCTGGACCCCTTCTACATCGAGAGCCTGTTCGACCTCGGGGATTGGGACTCCCCCGGGACATATCACGTCACCCTGCCCCAGGCCAATGTCCACGGCTTTGCCTATGCCCCTTGTAAAACATACAAGACCTCTTGGGAAGGGGTCAACGATGCCGCGAAGAAGGATGTCTATCCGTCGCTTCCACCAGAAGGCACTGCGTGGTGAGTCCTTCGCGTCTTGGCAGAGCCTATCCTGACTTTCAAGGTGGCCGGCTGCCCTCATGGACGCTGTTGCCCAACGCTACCGCAGCTACGACGGCCAGCCAAGTTTAGTGGTAGGTGAAAGGCAACTGCTCTCGGCACGCTGACCAGTACTTAGGATCCCCACAGGACTGACGGAGCGAGTGTGGTATATGTAGGTGTCCGCAGCCTTCCAGTTAGCATACATAACACCGCTGACTATTCAAGGGTCTCGCTGTTCTTACGGGCCTGGAGGTCCAGGATTGGGTCGGTAACGACAAGCTAGATCAACTGTCTATGAGCCTTCTCCATCCCCTCGCTACCAGTGTGGGGCAGAGGACCGTACAAAGCGCGATCGAGGACTCTGACAAGTTCCCCACCACAATCTCCTTCCCATTGGGCTCTCAAGAGGAGCTCGATGAAGCGGCTGCCGAGTCGGTGTATGAATGGTCGATCTCAGCGCATCACGCATATGCTCTTGTCGGTAACATTGTCGACGAGAATGGCGTCTCTTGGTGAGTTGAGTGCAGTAGGAAGACGTTAACATGTCGTTCAGCGTGCAACTGATAGACGCATATGGACCCGAAGACGAATCCGTGGAGAATAGCGAGGAAGCCTCTGTCCTTGTCGTCCCCTTCCGCGAGATTTACAAGCTCGTGGGACAGATCGCCCAAGTACCGTACGACGCGAAGGCGATCCGACGCAATTTGGCGAAGCAGCGTCCTGAACAGTAGCTTCGCACGCTGATGGTATTCATTCATAGAAGGTAGACAACATGCACAGTGCAACAAGATCCGTCTGACACCGCCGCCTTCTCTTATCGGCCATGTACATGGCTCCCACGTTGGGCAGTCCCAGTGCATGGGAGGCTGCGAGAACATGCACTGCCCTTCCCTCAAGGCTGGACGTGTGCAGCGACGGAGTGGGTGTGGCACATTGGTCAGAGGTGGCAGAGGATTTGGAACTGAGCTATACACACGCAGCTATCCCACCTCAACTTGGGCTGCCTTGCGAGAAAGCGGATGCCTTCAAGATCCTCGGAGGTTTGATGGTCGCCGCGAGAAGGACCTGTGGCATGAACGATCTTGGAACGGTGTTTGTACCTACACACTTGTGCCTCAAAAGTCTCCGAAGTGCCATAACGTGTTTATGCCTTTCACTACTGTCACGCGTCCAGCCACAGCACCACAGCTGGTACCGTATACCGACATTTAATAACTTGCTGTCAATTGTACAGTTCACAACAACTCCGACTATTCTTTGACTACTCCGCCAGCAACATGGACCGTCTACCCCCTGAGGTTCTCTCGATTGTGGCCGGATACGCCGACCCTACCACCGCGAGCAACTTTATGTGTGCTTCCAAGGCCATGTGGGAGATAGGTGCGCGGGGGCTCTATCATGACGTGCACCTCAATAAGCTGCGGCTGAGGATGCTCCTCACCGGCGGGCGAAAGCGAGGCTACACGCACGATACCGACACTTCGCGATTCGTTCGGGTCGGGGGCACAACCTCCAGGATGCCTTATATTGTCACATCAGATGACTGTTACCTGCCTGAGCGTACGCGTCGCGCACTGCGATATACTCAGCATCTCACGATTGACGGACCTCTCGCGACGAGCGATCATCATCTAGTCTGGGCAGCTGGAATCGACGCCGTGCTGTTTCCGAATGTACGCACTCTCCAACTGACCGCCAAGGACAAGGTGGACGCTCTTTGTGCGCCAACGACTCCGTTCGTCGCTACCGGGGCATTGTTTGGACCTCACTTGCAACGTGTCTGTGTCCAAGGTAGCTCAGCACAGTCACTGCTCACTCTGTCGTCGTCGAAACATGCAGCTATCGGCACATATGTGCTCCACTGGCGCACCGATCTTCCGAAACTCATGAACCCGCGACTTGCCCCCAGTCGCAGTTGGGACTTGTATCGGGCGTTTGACTTTCGCGACTATTGCGATCATCCGGGAACACTTGACCAGTACGAGCGGGAGAGTAAAGATGACGCCGGTGCATTGCTGGGCGGCCCGGTGCAGATTGTGGCTCCTGCCACCCCCAACAATGTCAATGGCCTCAACAGACTCACGTCCGAGGGCGACTGGAACCCAACGACGTCGTTGCTCGACCTTCGTTGCGAAGATTACCCGGACCCGTGCGAGCTCTGCGGTTTGTCGACGCATGATTTCCATCAGGCTAACGTGTGCAGGAGAAATGTGGATGGACCGCCACGGGAATGTGGAGAAGCTCTCGGATCTCGCGCTAGGTGTGTTCGCCCATGTTTGTTGGGATCTCGTGTCTGACTACAGTCATTTTCCCCAACGACGACGAACTGTGACACAGCGTCGACGGCTTCCTCTGAAGTCAACAATATGGCAAACGCGCACGAGCTATCAGTTTGGGGCTGCCGCCCTGTCACCCCTCCCGGCATCTGTTCAAGCGCCATCCGCCGCCCACCGCCCCGCCGTCACCGATCGCCGCGGATCGTCCTCCCCGTCTCTCCGAACGTCTCTTCGCTAGTATATCGGCTAGTATAACCGCCTCTCAAGAGAGAGTCCTCCACGGATCGCGGTAGAGCAGGGTTCGACTCCCTGGCGGAGAAGCGCTGGCACCGAGTGCGAGCATGTCCTTTTTTGGAGGCAGGGAGGCGAAGCGGCGCGTTGAGAGTGGGCGAGGAGCCGCGTGGAGAGGTGGGCGAGGGAGCTCGGTGCGCGGTGCGCGCTGTGTGCGCTGGCGGCGGGGGGAGCTCGCGAGCTCACGGGTTTGCCTGTATGCATCACACTCCGAGAACATACGCCGCGCCTCCGACGCGGTGAGAACAATTGTCCGGACGGAGTGAGGACGATCAGAGGTGGCACACCCGACCTGTCGCACTGCGAGCAAGGCGCGGGGCGTGGCATCATGCAGACTAAACCCGCCACAACAATCGCAATCATGCATTCCACTGCAGCTGACGCCGCATGGGCCAGCTAGTCGCGCGCTCGTGCCATCGACGCCACCATGCCCTGCTTCCTGAGGAATGGCCCTGTGGGCGGTGACAACTCCCTGCGTCGCACTGCTACCAGGGGCGTCTGTCAGTGCTCGAAGGTGGTGGACGTGGCGGACTGGCATCAGACCGGGACTCATACAATGGCTACGGGTGGAAAGGTCTTCTGGGAAGACTTCGTTGTTATCGATATCGGCGGATGCCCGCTCCTGTGCATTCTGCGAGAACCAGCCACTGTTGCAGATATCCACGTCCACAGCCAGAATAAGGCCGCACAGACACACACCCGCGCCCGTGCAGCCCGCTCGACCACCAGACCTCTGAGATCTGAGACCCACCAGGCCCTCGCCCCGTCCCTTGTGCCGTCTTCGCCGGCCCTAGATGCCGGTCCTATCGCTCAGAGTTCACTCGCGGCGCGTACTGTATCTCGCATCTCCATTGCTCTATCTTGCACTAGCGACGGCGCCTCGCGTGTCGCGTCGTGTCCCTCGCACCGGCGCCACAGAAGAACAACGGGCAAGCTGCCACGTCATGCGGCCTGGCACCGGGCGCTCCTGAACTCCTGAGTCCTGTTTGCGGACAATAGGATGGCGGAGCATGGCGGCGGGGTGCCAGTGCATGCGTGAATCTGCTCGGCGTCTGGCCGCACCGCGCCAACGGCGATTGATACTGAGATGCAGCAGCAAAAGTGGACGCGCGACTTGCATACGCGAAACGCGTGCCTCGCGCCAGATGTGGTAAGTTGCGCGCTGCAGAAACGACGGTTGCAAGGGGACCGGAACTGCGCCCGATACAGTACGCCGAAACTGCTCTGCCTGGATGGATTTATCAGGATGTTTTATGGTTTGCGTTCATGACAGCATTGTGTACGACGCCCAAGGTTTATTTTGCCTGGGATACAGAGATACAGAGAGTCTGTTGATGCCATGGTGCTTGTTGGCATGCCGGCGTGCATCCAAGATACGGCGAGGCGAACAACTGTATCGCAGTAGCTAAACACGCTGGCTGGCTTGGTGTCATGCCCGCTCGTCGCTGGCGGCAGGCTGCGCACGGCTCACTCCGCTTCCTGCAGGCATCGCTGGGGGCGCCACAGGATGTCGGACTGAGCAGCGGCGTAGCGTCCCTTGCAGAGCCCTCAGTGATGAATGGCGAGGACAGCGCTGCACCACGTCCTGAGCCTGGAGGCCGTCAAGGTGGGAGGTTTGTGCTGTGAGACTGGATTGTGGCGCACTCGGGGTCGCACCCAGTGTCCGACGGCTCAAGTGCGCGCGAAACGCGGCCACAACGCGGCATGCATCGCAGCCGTGATTCGAGGTCGGCATGTGGCTGACCCCAGCTGCATGCATACATCAGCCGCCCAGATCATGTTCCCGTTCATGCCGTTTGCTGTCCCCGTGTCGAATATTCCACACCCGCCCGCCGCCCGCTGCCGCCTTGAGCATTGAGGCTTGAGGACGTTGGACGTGCTTCCAGCTCGACGCGATTGGGGTGCGATTGGGGTACGATTGGGTCTCTGCATCTCTAGGTTCTGTTGGGCGCTAGGCGGCGTGGCATGCTTAGATTGCATTGGCATTGCAGCTTGGCATGCTTGGACGCGATTTTTCACTGGCTGACGGAAGGCGGCCAAGACTGGTGAGATTAGCACAACGTCCTGTTTAGAAAGTCAATATTTTTTCTGCAGGAGTCATCTGTGAGTGCTCTTTCATAACGTAGAACGATGAACCGGAGATGTAAAAGTCGAGCATGGCGACAGCGACAGCGACGGCGACGACAAGCATATGCAAGCATGGACATGCATGCACCACCATGCGTCGAGCATGCGTGTGTGTGCCTGCGTATCAATCCTCTATTAGACATTTACATTTGCCGATATTTCTATTCACCACTGTAGAAGATATACAGATTTGTAATGCCAGCTTATCTAATATCTTTGATAATATACTGTATATCCACCCGTATATAGTCTGTGCCTTGGTGCCTTGCGCTGAAAATAAATAAATAAAAATGATTGCCTGGCAGGAAATACCAAGACACCGCAAAACAAAAAAATATCTATCCATACTGCGAGGGTAGACCCTGAACGATAACGCGTTTCTCATTAGTTCCTATTTAAGCCCTATTAAGTCCTCCATCTTAGTCTACAATTTTAACTCTCTAGCCTTGTTTATTTGTTTACATACATGTATTGACTTGGGTCTCTTTATTGTAATCCTTTCTAATGTCAGACTGACATCTTAGAACCCGGAGGGAGCATGTGGTGAGTAGATGAGTAGATGGTTGTGGCTTGACGAGCGTGCACTTACAGTATTTACTCTTGTTCTTTGTAATACCTTGCTTGTTTTGTGTTGGTTACCCTGAATCCTCGATTCCTCCTCGATTCCTTCTCCCTCCCTCCTCTGCCCCCCTGTTGCTGTATTTTTTTATGAATCTGATCCTCCTCACAATCAATCCGTTTACGTTTTCAATCTGATCTGGATCTGCCTGGCTGGGCCACGCTGGGCCATGCAACTGGGATTGCGCCCTAGTTCCTAGTTCCTGGAACCGATTAGATTAATGCTATTTTGACTTGATTTGAATAATATTGGCACAGTTGAAATTGTACTAGTATCAGTATCAGTAGATTAACTCAGTTTGGTTGTTCCCTAATCGCTATTAGTTTGGTGTATTGCTGTGTGAATTATACGTACTGTATATGTATTGTGTATTGTGTATTGTGTATTAGATACTAATAAGCATGCTCACTGCTACTGCTATGCTATTCGGTTGCTGTATTGCTGCTGTACTGTCACTATTGTCTCTATCCCAAATCTCTCTCTCTACCGTATGGTAGTATCTCATGCTCTATCTCTCTCTCTCTTGTCCGACTCCGACTCCGACTCCGTCTCCGCATCTTCGGGACTCTCATCACTCATCACTCATCACTCATTATCCTCCCTCTCTCTCCCTCTCTCGTCGACTTTATCGACTCTCTCCGTGTCAGACGCCGACATTAGGACTATTTGTGTTACACCTCTCCGTTGACCCAACGCTCCCAACTCAACTCTAAACCCAGGGCAATAAGCAAGGCTTACCTTTCCTTTCCTTTCCTTTCCTGAGCTTAGCCTTGCCAACATTTCGCTCTACACACACACCCCTGGCCACCGTCCGCTCTTGTCCTCTTGCGCTTCCTCTCTCTCGCTCTCGTCTCGTCTCGTCTCATCTCATCTCTCATCCTATCGCCGCTGGCTGGATTCTGCACTGCACCCACCATCGCATCGCACTCTCGCTCACTCTCTCACTCTCTCGCTCACTCTATCCTGTCCTTCAGTCATTCCATTCATCCGTCCCATTCTACACCTCCTCAACATCGTCGTACACAGCTAGATATCGCTGCTCGCTGCTTGTCCCGTCGTTGAAGCTAGGCCGTCCACTTCCCTCCCCCTCTCCCCTCCTCCTCCTCATCTCCAATCTCTCTCTCTCACACGCCATCAACGCACGACGAACATTTTAAAAAAGCCTCGCGACATCCCGACCTCCACCACCACCACCTGCCCCCATCACCATCACCTCGGCTTGTTGGCGACTGGTTCCCAACGACGTCCACAGTGCCAACAGACATAATCAAGCATCAATCAATCCAGTGCCCTCTTCATCCGTCTATCAGACTTGCAACGAACCACCACACGCATTGAACGCATTTACCGCATTTTGTTACCCTCGCTGTCCGGCAACACACTTGCCCAGCCACGCACGCACCTTAGACCATCTACCCTCAGTCTTCATCTCACACATCGCGTCAAGCTGCTCTATCTTTTGGTCAACTAGCTTAGCGACTTGGACAACTAGCTCTCTCTCCTCGCCCTAGCGACGACCCAGACTTTGGTGGCCTGCTCATTCCACTCCCCTTTCCCGCTCAGCCGCTCGCCATTCGGACCCTCTGTCCGCCGCCAGTATGCGCAGAGGGTCAAGTATGCCGTCAAGCTCGTCCTCCCGAGGGGCGGGGGGTTTCGTCAAGACATTAGCACGGACGCTCGTTACTGCAGCGCTGACAATTGGCGCTGCAGCACACGTCTACAACGAGACCCTAGACCCTTGGAACATCAACAAGAACAAAGGTGTGTTCAAACCTCGTAGCTGGTGTCGAGAACGAGGGAGTGCTTGCATCTTCGGTCATCGTCACAATCATACGGACAGTAGGCTAACCGTGCCCCAGATGCCACCGACAGTATGGACTACACAACACCAAACCGTACAAAATACACACCGTCGCCCAAGAACTGGAGGGTGAGTGTGCTATGAACAATGGCGCCCCAATCACGTAACTGACACTCGCCAGACACTTCCAACATATACTCTGCTTGTCGACAAGTGGATCGATGGCGACCCCACCAACAATGACTTTTTCAAGTTTATTTACGAGTATGACTGGCGCGAGACCCAGCTCCGTTCTGGCGGTGACACGGCCGGTCTGATGGACGACCGAGGCCTCGACTATCTCCAGTCGATGGGCTACCAGGCCATCTACATTGCTGGCACAAACTTTATCAACATGCCATGGCAGTCTGACGGATATTCGGCTATCGACTTTACATTGATGGAACCTCACTTTGGTACCCTCGACGAATGGTCACAGTTTGTGGACAAGATCCACAGCCGTAACATGTATGTCATCTTCGACTTGACGGTCGGAACAATGGGAGACATGATCGGCTTCAAAGGGTGAGTTGGAACAGCCCGACAGCGCCGCGTTGATGCTGACTCTTACAGACACTTGAACAAGTCGACAGATTTCAGCGTGGACGAGTACGAGGTCCAGTGGAAGCTGCCATTGTATACGCCATGGGGCTTCACCGGCTACCCCGACTTCAACTTTACCAACGAGTACAACGAGTCGTGTGTCTACCCGACATTCTACCAGGACGACGGATCGATTATCGACCCCGGACTCACTGGCTGTTATGCGTCTTCTTTCGACCAGTACGGTGACATTGAAGCCTTCGGTGTCCACCCGGACTGGCAGCGTCAGCTCGCAAAGTTCGCATCCGTGCAGGATCGTCTCCGCGAGTGGCGTCCAGACGTGTTGGACCGGCTGAAAAAGTTCGCCTGTCTCTGTGTGGAAGCTCTCGACATTGACGGTATCCGTATCGACAAAGCCACTCAGGTCACGGTCGATGCCCTCTCCGAGTGGGCCAATGCCACACGTGCCTGCGCAAAGGCCGTCGACAAGGACAACTTCTTCATTCCGGGAGAAATTACTGGTGGTGACACGTTCGGTTCAATCTACCTTGGCCGTGGCCGCACGCCTGGTATGCGCACCACCTACGAAGAGTCTCTCAACCTGGAGCCCGACGACAACACAAAGTTCCTCCGTGAGGAAGGCCTGACGGCGCTTGATTCATCGGCCTTCCACTACTCGGTGTATCGCAACCTTTGTCGATTCCTTGGTCTTGATGGACAGCTCACTGTCAACAGTGATATCGTCGTCGACTTTATCGATTCATGGAACCAGATGCTGGTCAACAACGACTTTTTGAACTCGGCCACGGGCGAGGTTGATCCTCGTCACATGTACGGTGTCACCAACCAGGACGTGTTCCGATGGCCTATGATGTCCAATGGTACTCAGCGTCAGCTGTTAGCGACCTTTGTGACCCATCTGTTGCTGCCCGGCATGCCGCTGGTCTGGTACGGTGAGGAACAAGGTCTCTACCTTCTCGACTCGAGCGCGGCCAACTATCTCTATGGTCGTCAATCTATGGTCGCCAGCCAAGCCTGGAAGCGTCACGGCTGCTACCGTCTCGGTGCTGGCCAGTACTTTAACCTTCCGTACGACAAGGTCCTGACTGGCTGCTACGATCCCGACACTGCCCACGACCACTTTGACCCCACCGCTCCTCTCCGCCGCGCGATGCGTAACTTCAACTACGCCCGCTCCCACTATCCATCAATCCAAGATGGATTCATGCTGTCGCGCATGAGCAAATACACCTGGTTTGAAAACCTTCCCGGATCGCAACCGACTCCCACAGAAATGGGTCTCTGGTCGGCGTCTCGTGTTCCCTCGCCCAAGCAGCGTTCTACCGCCAACTCGACCACTGAGAAATCTGTCTGGAATTCCGATGGCGACGTCACACAAGCCGCCTGGCTTCTCTACACGAACATGAACGTTTCAATGACCTTTGACAACGATTGCAACGGTCCCAACGCCACTCTCTCGCCCTTTGTCTCTGGCACAAAGGTCTGCAACGCCCTGTACCCGTACAAGTGCTTTACCCTCGAGGACTCTTCCGTCTCATTCTACAACGATGGCAAGGCTCCGTACCGTGGCTGCGTCAAGCAGCTCGACATGGATCCCTTCGACTTTAGGCTTTACATGCCCGAGACCCAATGGGTTCAGCCCCCGCCAGCTCTCACTCGCTTCAGCCTCGGGCACGACGCTCGTGTCCAGCTCAACGGCGACACAATCGACTTTACGCTGGAATGGGACCAGGAGATGGACTGTCCCTCTATCACAAAGGCGGTAACCATCACCTATGTCGGCGAGCCTGGAAAGGACCCCAAAGTTGGTGACGGTGACGAGGCTTGTCTTACCCTTCCCGCGGCCGGCCCCTTGGAATACGTTAGTGCCACCCCTTCGGCCTGGCGTTGGAATGGGCGTATCACCGGCGCTGGCGAAGGCATCTACCTCATCACCATTGCCGAGACCGCGGCGGCCCAGGGAGCAAACGGCAAGACCACCGGTACCCCGGACCACCTTATTCTCCGCGTCGGCACGACTGGTAACACGATTGTCTTCCCCGATGACGATTATGACAACTCGATCTTCTCTGTCAGCGGAGGCGAATACACCCTCACCCACAAGGCCTGGGGCGCGAACAAGTTCCGCTACACTGGCAATTATGGCCAGGACTGGACAGACTGGGCGGACATGGAGGCCACCACGACACTGAACGCCACTCTGTTCAAGGACCACTGGTGGAAGGGCGACCACATCATGGTCCAGTACTGGTCCAAGCTCACGGGTGGTGCAGGCCATGTCGTGCATGCTGACGCAAACTACAATGGTCACCAGCGCCGCTACCCCCAGCTTCTCCTCCGTGGTGCCTTTAACAACTGGGGCTTTGACCTCGGTGTTGCATCGCACCTCGATCTGCGCACAGATGGTGTCTGGACTCTTCCCGTCATGAGCTCGTGGCCTGCCATTTTCCAGATCAACGTGTTCGACTTTGACGACTACTTTTACGGTGACGCTGACGGCGATGGTGTTATTGACCGTCTGCCTCCCAACTCGCTAACGCCCAACTTTTTGAACGTGTCGACCCCGCCGCGTCCTTACCTCGCCTGGCAGATGACCATCAACGACAAGACCGGCCACTGGAGCATCGTGCCTATTGGCCATGAGCTGGTCTCCATTATCGCTTTTGCTCTCCTTCTCACAGTCCCCATCCTCACCGCCTTTGCTGCTGCCGCCATTTTCCGTTACTCGTTCTACTCGATCAAAATCAACAAGTGGGGTGTCAAGCCAAAGGAGTCGAGCTACTTCCCCATTGTCGGCGCGCACCACAATCAGGAGAAGGACAAGGACGGACAGGTTGCCGAGAAGGCGCACGTCCCGCACCATGAGAAGATCAAGCCCAACGACCGCGCTATTGGATGGCCTGAAGTTCCTGGCAAGCGCCGCAAGGTGCTCATTGCAACCCTCGAATACGAGATTATCGACTGGAAGCTCAAGGTCAAGATTGGTGGTCTTGGTGTCATGTCTTCGCTCATGGGCAAGGCCATGACCGATGTCGATCTCATCTGGGTCGTCCCCAAGGTCCAAGATATCGAGTACCCCCAGGGTGACTTTGCCGAGCCCATCGAGGTCGTCATCTTTGGTGAACCGTACCTGATTGAGGTCGAGACCCACACGCTTGACAACATCACCTGGATTATCCTCGACTCTCCCGTCTTCCGTGCGCAGACCAAGTCGGACCCCTACCCCCAGCGTATGGACGACCTCAGCTCTGCCATCTTCTACTCGACATGGAACCAGGCTATTGCTGAGACTATCCGTCGCTTCCCCGACGTTGACGTCTACCACATCAACGACTACCACGGTGCACTCGCTCCTCTCTACCTCCTTCCCGACATTATGCCCGTCTGTCTCTCGCTCCACAATGCCGAGTTCCAGGGTCTCTGGCCTCTGCGTACCAAGGAGGAGATGAAGGAGGTCTGCGCGGCGTTCAACATTTCCAAGGACGTCTGCTCAAAGTATGTGCAGTTTGGTAACACTTTCAACCTTCTCCACGCGGCCGCCTCGTTCATTTCGCACCACCAAAAGTCGGTTGGTGTCGCTGGTGTATCCGACAAGTACGGTAAACGTTCATGGGCTCGTTACCCCGCCCTTTGGACTCTGCGCAACATTGACTCGCTTCCCAACCCCGACCCTACCGATATTGCTGCTCTTGACGACCACGCCATTGCTGTCGACAAGATCCAGATTGACCAGGAGGCGGAAGCCAAGCGACCAGAGGACAAGCGTCAGGCGCAAGAGTGGGCCGGCCTAAAGCAGGACCCCAAGGCCGATCTCTTCGTCTTCGTCGGTCGTTGGTCCAAGCAGAAGGGTGTCGACCTGATTGCCGACGTGATGCCTACTCTTCTCGAGAAGAAGGGCTACAACATTCAGCTCATCTGTGTCGGTCCTGTTATCGATCTTTACGGTCGTTTCGCCGCCGAGAAGCTTGCCCGTCTCATGGAAATGTACCCCGACCGCGTCTTCTCCAAGCCCGAGTTTACGGCTCTGCCGCCCTTCCTCTTCTCCGGTGCCGACTTTGCGCTCATTCCGTCGCGTGACGAGCCCTTCGGTCTCGTTGCCGTCGAGTTTGGTCGTAAGGGCGCCCTCGGTGTCGGTTCGCGTCTCGGTGGTCTCGGTCTCATGCCCGGTTGGTGGTTCCCTGTTGAATCCACTGGTACACAGCATCTTCTCTCGCAGCTCACCAAGACGGTCAAGCTGGCCCTCAAGTCTACCGAGGAGGAGCGTGCTATTCTCCGTGCTCGCTCTGCGGTTCAGCGTTTCCCCGTCGTCGAATGGCGTCAGCGTCTCGAGGACTTCCAGCGTCGCAGTATCCACATGTCGCGTGGCCTTGCAGGCCACCACGCGTGGGGCTACGAGCTGGCGGGCGAGCCTGGAGGTATCACTGGCGCTATTTCCAAGGGTCCTCGCTCTTCCATTTACATGAGCGATAACAATGACTCTACCGGATCTCTTGGCCAGTATCCCAACCGCCCTGGAACTCCCGACTCTGCCATGTCCGCTCCTTCGTCTCCCAACCCTTCAAACGGCAACCATCTCAGCCTCCCACCTGGTGCTTCGCCGGGCGGTGACCGAAACTCGCTTCAGCCTGTCGACTACCACCGCCGCTTTGACAAGAAGGGAGCTCGCGCATCTGGCGAGTCGTTCTTTGACGAGGACCCCAGCTTGTACGGTGACAAGGCCACGCCCAAGTTCTTTGGCTTTGACGACGATTCCAGGAGTGCAATCTCATCCGACAATGACACCAACACTGTGGCTCCCTCGATGGCTGTTTCCGCCGATGGAGGCCCCGGGCACGCTTACGACAACTTCCTCGCTGCCGCCAACCGTCAGTTTGCCAAGACCAACAAGAACGCACCGGATCCCTTCATGGAGCGCCGTATGAGCACCATGAGCGTCGACTCGAACTTTGCCCCTCAGCGTCCGTTCACTGTCCACTCGCGAGTGTCGTCGTTTGACTCGCTCGGATCGCTGGCGGACGAAAAGACACATTCGGCGCTCAACAAGGCCATGGACTCGTTTACCGACTCGGACGGCGAAGTCGCGCAGGCGTTCGTTCAGAAACTCCAGAGCCTCAGCGCTGGCAACTCGAAGAGCGACCTGTGTATCGAAAAGTTCCTGATGAAGAGCGAAAAGCAGTTCTTCAAGGAGATGAAGCAGGAAAAGCTCACGGCTATGAGTGCTGCCATCAGTGTCCGCTCGCGCGACTCGATCATGCACGGCGGCGCCGGCTCGATCATGCACTCGTCTCGCACGCCTTCGATGATCGACGGCTTCCGCTCCGACTCGCCTGCTCACTACTCAATGTCTGGCCACTCTCACCCCGAGGACCAATACGGCGACATGATGGGTATGGGCTTTGGCGAGGACGGCGACGGCGAAAAGCCCATGACTCGCGTCCAGGTCCTCATGGACCGCTCGATTGCCAGCTGGCCACTGTACACCATTGTGATCTCGCTCGGCCAGCTCCTGTCGGCGACCTCGTTCCAGCTCTCGCTCCTCGGTGGATCCAACACGCAGACGGCGAGCGACATGTACATTATCTGTTCGATCTTCGTCGTCGCCTCGCTCTTCTGGTACACGCTCTTCCGCATGCGCCCCTCGGTCTATGTCCTTTCGCTCCCTTGGATCCTGTTTGGTGTCGCCTTCCTCCTCATTGGCTTCCCGTCGCTCCACGGTCCCTTTGTCCACCCGGCCAAGTGGCTCACCAAGGTCGCTACCTGGTTCTACGCCGTTGCCTCCGCAGCTGGCTTCCTCTTCTTTGGTCTCAACTTTGGTGAAGAGGCAGGCGCAGCTACCGAGGTGTGGATTCTGCGTGCGTGCATTGTCCAGGGTCTCCAGCAGATCTGGGTCTCGGCGCTGTGGTACTGGGGCTACACGCTCAGCGGCACCAACCCCGAGACATACGTTACGCCGGTTGCGATTATTTGCGTTACTTGGCCGCTCGCCTTCATGTCGTTCGTCTTTGCGTACCTCATGTTCTTTGGCCTGCCCGAGTACTACCACCAGATTCCGCCGTACGTGCCCAACTTTTTCAAGACGCTTGTCCGTCGTAAGCTGGTCATCTGGTTCCTCATCTCGGAGATTCTGCGCAACTACTGGCTCTCGACTGTATACGGCCGCAACTGGGAGTTCCTGTGGCGTGCCGCAAGGGTCCCTACTTGGTCGGTGGTTATTATGATTGCCATCTTCTTTGTGGGCGTCTGGGGACTGATCATGGGTCTTCTTATCAGTAAGTCTAAAGGAACACAAGCCTCGATTTGGTCGCTGACAATCTACAGAGTACGCAAAGGTGCACTCGTGGCTCTTGCCCGTGTTTGCCGTTGGACTTGGTTGCCCGCGATGGTGCCAGATGTTCTGGGGTATCTCGGGACTTGGACTCTACGTGTCGTGGGGCGGACCGGTTGGTCCTTACATGTGAGTAGAGAATGAGGGCGTAGCGAGCTATTTGCTGACAACTTTAGTGGAACCTGCCTGTGGCTCTGGCTCGGCGTCTTGGACGCGGTGCAGGGTGTGGGTCTAGGTATGATCCTGCTGCAGACTCTGTCGCGTCTGCACGTGTGTGCGACTCTGGCGGCGGCTCAGCTCCTCGGTTCCATTGTCGTCATCATCGCCCGTGCGACTGCCCCGGACAAGGACGGACCCGGCAATGTCTTCCCCAACATTGCCTTCTGGCAGCCGTCGGGAAGCCAATACAACCCCGTCGCGCACTACGAGTTCTGGCTCTGTCTTGCGTGCCAGTTGGTCATTCCCTTTGGATACTTCTTCTTCTTCCGTAAGGAGCAGCTCAGCAAGCCTTAGACGACGACCAACGACAATAAAGCGAACGCGGGGGGTAGAGGGGGGGAGAGATATAGACAGCGACGACGACGGAGGGCGCCAGGAGGGGATGGTGCAGTGGAGAGCTCTGATAGCTCGGACAGTAGTGGTAGACCAGACTTTACGAACATGCCTCATCACAGACTTTTAAACAATTTTTTCTTCCCTTTTACTTTTCTCCCGTCTCTTGTCTCTCATTTTCTCATTCTTTGGCATTGAGCCAGTGCGCCAATATGCAAACTGTGCTATCATACGAATGTTTGTGCATGGGAAGCGTGGGTGCATACATTGGAGTACATGAGAGAGTCGCTGGTGAGGACTACGCAGCCACGCAGCCAGTGAGCACGGGATAATTGGGGGGTGAAGCGGAGACCCCGCACACTTGACCCTGAGATTTGTCGCCACGGTCGCCTGGCACCAGTCACCGAGCGCCGAGAACGGAGACGACGGCGCGGAGGCAAGATATGGATCTGGCTGTCCAAGTGCTAGCGTGGTAAACATCAACATTGTCGTATCCCAATCACATCAATTTCCTTCATATCCATCAGCTCGACGCCCTCGGACTCACACACGCCACGCGTCACGACTCCATCACCTAGCGACCGACATCTGGCTGTTTACCGCCGCCCGAAATTGTCGCCGCATCTACACTACTCCTCGTTCTTGCACTTGCCCGCATCTTCACCCATACTCTCTATCCTCGACAGCGGCAGCGACTACGACCAGATCGACGTGCGTGTATCTATATAACATTAGAATACCGAGGCGATGTCCCTCTAACTCGCCCGCGACACTACCACGACCAGTCCCCCTTGCGCGATGCCCGACCTCCTCGCGGGCCTCCTCCCGCGCCCCTCCACGCCGGTACCGGGCACATGGCTCCTGCCGTGCCCCGACGTGCTGAACGTGTACGTGTTTGGCGTCAACAGTACCAGCGCGGCAGCAACAACAGCGGCAGCGGCAGTGGCACCGGAACGCAGCCCGCTCTCGCTCGCGATTCCCGGTGCGGCGCGGACGCCGACGCCGCCAGAGCCGCCTGCGGTGGATACCGCTGTCCCCGCCGCCCCGGAAGCGACATCCGCATCATCGCCGCCCTCGCCCGCCGCGTCGCTGCTCGACGCGCTGCGCGCCGACCCGCTGGAGCGCGCGTGGAGCGCCCTCAACTCGTCCGAAGGCGAGGTGCGCGGCCTGTTTGGCGGCATGGCCGCGGTCGTCAAGCCCGCGGCGAACGGGGGCGCGCGCGAGCTGTGGGTGTTCGCGCAGGGCGAGGTGGGCGTGCCCGAGGGATGTGTTGGTGAGTAGGACTCGGAATGATTGGGCTGACTGTGCAGAAATCTCCCGGCCGGCACCGATATCCCTCGCGGCAACACTCACCTGCGCAGCGCACGGGCACTCGCTCGGCTGCCTGAGCAACCCCGCGTGCGAGCCGCGGTTTGCGCCAAGCGCGTCGTGGCACATTCTCGAGGCGGCCGCGGGCGAAAAGCTCGCGTGGGCAATGGGCATCCGCATCGCGCTCCTGCCGGGCGACATTGCGCTGGGTCCCGAGCCGTTTGCGGTGCGGCTGCGCCCGACAAGTCCGTCGAGCACGCCAGCGCCTGCTGTCGGTGCGGCGTTTGCTGGCGCGCTCATCCTTACCGCCAAGCCGCGCCCGCCGCCGCTGTGCAAGCCCTTCCCGCCCGCAACTGCTGGTGCCGGGCCAATGGTTCTCCGCCCCCTCTCACTGCCTGCGTTGTTCATCGCCCCGCAAAGCGTCAATACAGCGCAGGACGCGCGGTTGTGTGCTGCCTTCGACGCCACGCTCGGCGTCAGCTGGAAGGCAGGCAGGGTCGAAGCGCGCGTCGCGTCGCAGGCCCGCGGGCCAGGCGCATCAGACTGGAGCGTGTACTTTGTCCCTCTCTCGGCCGGGCAGAGCTTTAGCACCGCGCTGCCGGGTGCGGTCGCTGCCAAATGGCGCGGCGCGCATGGTGTGCTGACCATTTGGCCGACACACCTCGCGCGCCCGCTCGCGCCACCCCGCCGCCCGGCGGTCGCGTCCGCCCCGAAACCGGGGCCGGGGCTCGGCGCCCCGTCCGATCTGCTGGGCACTGCTGCGGGCTTGTTTGACTTCTTTGCGTCGTACTCTGAGCCTGAGCCTGAAGGGGAGGACGATGAGGAGACTGAGGAAACCGAGGAGCCTGTCGTTGTCGAGGACGACACGAGCAGTAAACGCGAAGACGAGAGCGTGGATGATCTGTTCTCGGCGCACTCTAGCCCCGGCGAGCCGGCCCCCGAAGTCGTCGAGGCTGACCTGTTCGGGAGCACATTCACCACACCCCGGCCATCCGCTCTCGAGCTGGATACCGGCACAGGGGCGGAGATCACCATGGGCGATATCACGATGGAGGACGTGGACGACCTGTTTGGCGACGACGACGAGCCGGCACAAGAACAGCCGGAAGAGCCCGAGGCGCCAGAGCCGCCGCCGCTGCTCGCGCCGCCCGACGAGCCCGCAGACACCGTGATGCCGCCCTCGCGCGCGTCGCTCGTGACGCAGGACGAACGCAACCTCATCACCGAGGACGACTTTAACTTTTTCGACTCGGACTCGCCCAAGCCCGACGACGTCGAGCTCGAGGTTGCGACGCCCGAGACGCCAAAGGGCGAGCGCGTGTTTGAGCCTACGGGCGCCGAGCCCGCGTTCGAGGTCATCTCCCACCCGGTTTCGCCGACACGCAGCCATCCGCTCTCGACGCTGCTGCACATGAGCAGCCAGTTCCGGATGGAGGCGCTCGGGAACCGTCTCGCGCGGCACCAGTCGGACATGGAGGAGACGGAGCGCAAGGATGCGCTCGACGGCGAGATAGACGGAGAGGCCGAGGACGAGCTGCAAGAGGCCGCTGCGGAGGAGCCACGGGAGGAGGAAGAAGTCGAGGAAGAGGCCGAGCCGCCAGCCAAAAAGCCGCGCTTTGCCAACCTCGTCCCGCCCGCTTTTGCCCCGCTGCAGCTGTCTGCGCGCCACAAGCCGCGGTTCCCGTACGGGCTTCCCTCGCCGGCGGCCACAGTGTCGGGGTTAAACGCCGATCTGATCGAGCGCCTGCGGCAGTCGCAGAAGAAGCGCAAGAGCGGCGACAAGGACAAGTACGAGAGCACATACGACTACAGCGCCGGCTGGGACGTGGACTCGGACTCGGACGACACCGAGGACGACTCGGCGCTGACGACGGGCGCCCCGCCGACGCCGTCGAGCACGGCGGACGACGACGACCGCGGCTCGGTGCCGCCCTCTGCGACATTCCCTCCCCCGCCCCCGCCGGCGATGACAGACGACGAGGTCGAGTTTGATGGCGGCGTGTGCGTGGCCGGCGAGTGGGCGATCCTCAAAGATGATCCTGCCGCCGCGGCACCGTTCGCCCGCGCGTGGGTGTCGTCCTGGGTCGAGGCCAAGGACCACCGCGACGCGTACCCGTCGCCGACGTCGCCGAGTGCCGCCATCGACACAGTTGGCACGCGTCTGGGCGATATCGACGTGGACGTGCTGGCGAACGCTGTCGTGCAGAATCGCTTCTTCCGCGACATTTTCGACGCCACGATGCAGCCCGAGCCCGAGCGTCCTACCAGCCTGCTGAAATCGGGCATGCCGCTGTCAGAGCTGACCGACGACGATGCAGACGGCCTCGGCGGCCACTCGAAGAACTACACCCTCCCGTCTGCGAATGTAAACGTCGGGTTTGGCGGGACTGTGATGCGCATCTCCGCCGCTGGGCTGCGGTACTGGCGCGAACTGGGCCTTGCACCCGCCGGTGGACGGAAGAACCTCACAGCCTACGCGGTGTGCGAGCCCGGAGATGAGAGTGCACGCGCGGCCGCGACGTTCCTCAAGGACATCGGAGAAGTGTACGACGCGCACCACCTCGGCACGCACGAGCCGGGCGGACAGTCCGAGGAGGACGAGGAAGAGCCCGAGGAGGGCGAGGAGAAGCCCGCGTCGCCGAAGAAGGACAAGGCCAAGGAATTTGACTATGCTGCTGCCGTCGTCGCCGCGCCGATATCCGCCATGGCGGCGCAGATTGCCCGGCTACGCAGGAACGCCACGACCCCAACGGTCGTGTATGTCATTACGCACAACTCGTCAGTCTCGCCCGCTGCGCTCGCGCCGCTGCTCTCTGCCCCATCATACCTCTCCATCGCGCACGTCGTCCCCGCGTCCGCTGTCAGGGTGCAGAACCTCGTCCCGGTCGCGTTCGAGGTGTACGACCTCTTCCCCCGCCGCATTGCGCACGTCAACCTCCACGGCAAGCCGCTGGACATTCCGACAAAGTACCTCCCGTACCCCGCGTTCACGGTCGCGGGCGACGACCCCAAGCCGCAGCTGAGCATGGCGTGGCCGCAGCGCAACTATGACGTGCTGGTCCGCTGGCGCTCGATCCACGGCGCGTGGGCGTGGCTCCCAGATGTCGCGATTCTTGTCCTCGCGGTTACAGACTCGCAGGGCGACGCCGCTACAGTCAAGGCCGTCAAGATGGAGACCGGGAGCAGTCCCGCCGCGCGCGCGCAAAAGGCGTGGGACGTGTTTACCGCGTTTGCAAAGGAGAGCGCGACAGAGTGGCGTCTCAGTATCTGTGCCGCGACGCTCATGACTATGGAGGAGATTGATGGTAAGCTCAGCTCAGGAGTTCGTCGCTGACATTAGCGTGGAAGACACTGCTTGCCGCGCAGACCGAGCCAGCGACGCTCCTCATGCTCGACCCGGCGGCGGCGCCGGACGCGCCCCGCCCCCGCCCGCCCGTCGCCAACATCCCACCATCGACATTCGCCGACCCCGGCGCGTCGATTGTCGACGAGACACTGACGGTCGGCTGCGCGGCGCTATCGCGGCGCGTTGCCGTCGACCTGCCCAGCTCATCCGGCTGCGCCGACGACGCGGCGTGCGGCCTCGCCGCCGGAGTGACAATCTACCCCTCGTCGTCGTTTGTCTTCTCCTTCGCGAACAACACGGGCACGGGCGCGAGCAGCTGCGTATTCCACATTCTGCAGCACCGCCCCCCGCCGGGCGCCGACGAGGTGGCCGCCAAATTTGTCTCGGAAGAGTTCCACCGCCTCGCCGCCCTCGGCCGGAGACGGTACGGGCTGAACGGCGTCGGCGTCATGCATGTCGAGAGCGTCGCGGCGGTGCGGCGCGCGGTCGAGGCGATTGCCGCTGCATAAGTGTGTCTGGTGGTGTATGCTGTTGTAGGTTGTAATGGATGGATCTGTTGCATTGACGGGAGGGTGCGTTAAAGAGGCAGAGATCTTCGAGGACGATAGTGCTGATCTCTCACTTCGACCATCACTCATGATTCTTAACTCCACGCCCAGATCCAGACGCGCGTGAAGAGAAGAATGATCTGCATCTGCATCTGTCTGCTCTGAGTGACGCCAGGCAGCCTCCAGGTGACGAGCCGGCGAGCTGCTGTGCAAAAGCACGGCTGCTCCAGTCTTGCAACGAAGTACAGTAACCCCCAGAGTGTGCCATACTCTCTGATTCGGCCCATTCTTAACCACCGCTCCATTCATCATCTCGACACCCCTCGCACAATGGGCCACCGCGCGTCGTCCACCAAGGGGGCCAAAGGCTTGAAAGGTTCAGCACAGGGCTCAGCAAAGGGGACCCCGACGAAGCGGGCCTCGCACTCCGCCACCGCGACGCCGCGTTCAGAGGGCAAGACGCTTCCGCCGACCCCTGCTCCCGCAGCTCCTGCTCCGGATCAGCCCGCAACCCCCACCGCACCGACCGGTACCGTGACGCCGAGCACGGGCAGCAGCGACGAAGCGGGTCCGGCGGAGCTACACACCGTCGAGCTGGCGAGGGTCTCCGCCTTCGTCGAGGCGCCGCAGGACAACACCGAGCGCGCACTACGCCCCGGACTCCCGACATACCCACCCTACCAGCCGCAGCCCGTGTCTCCCGCGCGGCTCCCGCCCGCACCACCCCCCACGCCCTCGTCGGCGCCCGCCTCCGCCGTCGCGTCGCCGTCGCGCACCCCCGCCCCGCTGCCCGAGCGGCCCATGCCGCACATGGCCAACTTCTACGCCGTCATTGCGGACCTCGCCGATGTCGAGCATCGGTATGTAAGCTACACCCTCTCCGAGCCCGAGGCGCGGTGGGAGCACGAGTACGTGTCGGCCAGGACGCTCTCGGGGCTGCGGGCCGTGACGGTGTCGCCTGACGAGATGGACCCGGACGACGGGAACGAATCGGTGGACGAAGACCCCCGCTCGCCGGTCTCCAGGCTCCCTCCGGTAAGTTTCTGCCGAGCTCTGCTGATGACAGATCCACGAGGGACGGCGGGCGCAGTGATCGAATCAGATGGGGGTCTGGATCGTGGAGCGTGGAGCGGTGCGGATGTGTGGCGGGTGTGTGGCGTGAGTTTCAGAGCCAGGCGCAGGTTGCCATCCGTAGGCTATCGCTCCTCGGCGTCCCCTCATCAGTCGTCACCTTGCATGTCAATTGCCATCCAGGTGCGTCCCATTTCCGTCTTGTCGCTCATGTGCAGATGTCTACGTGTCAGGATGGACTGGCATCTATGCGATCTCGTTTATTAGCACCCTCATTCTTTACCTCTCGGACATACACTTCTGTAACGAATAATGCAAGGACTCGCTCTCCACCGAAGCGTACAGTGAACGGGCGCACAGACTGGGCTGCTGATAACGCGCTCAGCGAATCCCGTCCACACGACGGTGGAGTCGGCGATCCGTGCCGTTGCAATGTTCTGGAGCAAGTGTCTGTGTTCGTTGTTGCTTCTGTGCTCCTATTGTGCGGCTGTCGTCGCCGTCGTTGTGGGACGCACATTTTCTGTGAGAAAGTACTTCAAAGCCTACTTCGAGAGCTCGATAACTTGCAGCATGAAGCGCTTCCCCATCGCATGCTCCGTGTCTCTCGCAACAGCGTCAACGACATGGGACACGGGCTATCGATCCTCACTCCGCGGTCTAACCCGCCCTGGCCGGCAGCGGACACGGACATGGGCAACACCAGCGGCCCGCTCGCTCTACCCGTCACCACCCTGGGCCCTCCTCTCCCCGTCCCCACCTCCCTCCTCTCTATCGAGACCACCTCGACCGCCAGCAAAGTACGCCCACCCCTTGCACGACTGACCGCAGACCAGCCTCACCCTGCACACCCTGCGCGCCGCGGGCCGGCAGGCGCTGCGGGATCTGGAAGTGGCGTGCCGCGCCCCCGCGGCGCTGTCACCCGCACAGCGCTCGCGGCTCATCAAGAACTCGAGCGAGCGCATCCGCGTGCTCGAGCAGAACGTGGGCGATCTCCAGCACCGGCTCGGGCGCGTGTGCGACCTCGCGGCTCGCCATCCGCTCCCGCATCATCCGTACTCGCCCAATCCGCCCCTCGCGCCCGAGCACGTAGATGGTCTACTGCGCGAAGCACGGCATGCGCTCGGGGAGCTCGAGGCGCTCGTCGCGGCAAAATATACCCTGGAGCGGCTGGGGCACCCCAGCGCGCTGGACGCCACGCCCTCCGTCGCTGTCGTCGCTGCGGCGGCTTCTCGCCCACTAGGCCTCGGCCGCCGGGGGTCCGTCACAAGCTGCCACTCTGCCTCTGCCTCGTCGCGCTCCGGCTAGACGCGCACCACGCTGCACGACATTCAAAAACAGGCCCATACCCGGAGTTGAACCGAGGACCACTCCCATCGCTTGCTTCGTACGAAGCGGGTATTTCCCGAAGGGAGCATGATACGACTACACCATATGAGCTGGATGAGAGGCGTGGTGGGATCGGCGTTGTGGCGCTATCATATCTTGGCGAGGAGGATCTTGGTGTGATGTGTGAACTCATGGCGTTTTCGGCTGTAGCGACTCGACTTTACGAAGCACACATATACAGTACAGATGCAGATACAGATGTGGATCCTGTCCAGACCAGACCAGATGGATATGGGAGACTTGACTGGACTCATGCTCTCTCCCTCGTTCATTGCCCACGCTCCCGCCACACTTTCTTAAAGAGACTATCCATCTCGCACTATTAACAAGCTATTGCAACGTCTAATCTATGTGCAACGTTATTGACTGATTTGCACATGCGTCCCGGTCAGACAGATGACCTGACGGGGACGGGGGTATCGCAGGCGGAACGGGGCGCCAGTAAGGGCAGTTATAAAACATAGACGGTTTTACCGCGCAACGTAGCCGTTGCCATTGGTGGCTGTGCCGTTGTACGGGACGCTGTTGGTGGTGTCGTTGTACGAAACACCGTTAGTGTTCTCCACAGGGCTGGGGACACGGGTGCTGGTGTCCGTAGCCGTGGCGGGCGGCGCGGTGCTGTACGGCGAGTCCATGTTCTTGACGTGGTTCGAGCTGTCGTCGGCCAGGGAGGGGAACATCTTCTCGTCGTTCGCCTGGGCGGGGACCTTGTCCTTGGTGATGGCACGAGTGACGCTGGTGGCCTCGGTGGTAGAGCGCTGGAGGTTGTTGTCGTCGTCGTCCTTGGTCTTCTTGTGCTTGGGCACACGCGCGAGCCAGTAGATGAAGATGGCGCCCGCAATGTTGAAGATGACGTACACCCACATGAGGCCAAAGTCACGCCAGTAGTTGCTGTAGAAGATGTTGAAGGCGGCGAGGAAGGTGTTGGTCTCGTTCATGGCGCAGAAGTTGCAGTCGGAAGTGGCGTCGGCGTTGGCAATGTAGCCGCCAGCCATGGAGATGTAGTTCTTCATGTATTCGCCACATGTCTGGCCGCCCTGGGGGTTGAAGTGGATGAGCTCACGAGACGAGCAGACAACATTGGTGTTGGCGACACCGACGGACAGCATACCCTCTACGAGGTAGGTGAAGGGCGAGACGCGGTTCATAAACTTCCAGAAGCCGGGGAGCTGGTTGAGGGGAACAAGGACACCACAGAAAACGAGACACAGGGAGAAGAGCAGGTTGGCAATGTTACCACCCGTCTCGGCAGTCTCGATTCCGGCGATAACCATGGTGGCAAACGTGGACGTGAAGATCATGAACATTTCCAGCATGAGCCACATCTGGGCGCCACGGAGGTGCACAGCGTTGGTGGGGATGGCGTTCTTGTAGAAACCGGTGGGGTAGTAGAACTCGAAGAAGAGGATGGTTCCGACGAAGATGGACCACGGGATCTCGACGACAATGTTGGAGAGAATAAACACGGGCCACGAGTAGGTCTTGGAAGGACGCTCCCTGACCTCGTAAAGCGAGCGCTGGATGACAAAGTTGGGCATAATCTGCTGGACGAGCTGGCCGAAAACGGTAAAGACCATGAAGATGGAGAAGAGCTGGTTCTGGAGACCCTGCTGCGATGTGTCGGCCTTGAAGAACGAGAAACCGACAAAGAGACCAACAGCGGCAACGAGAATAATCTTGGACCAGATGTACGACGGGGTTCGCCAGTACTGCTGGAAGACACGGCGGACGACCTCGAAGAACTGGACACCGAAGGGAGCGGCAAACTCGGCGAAGGTCGCCTTGTCCTTTTGGTGGTCGGACTTGACGGCCTTGGGAACGGCGGCACGACGCTCACGCTTAATGTTGTCGAGCTCCTCGCGGACGCCGGCGAATTCAGGAGAGTTGAGCCAAGCCTGGTGCCAGTCGACATCGGTGTGAGATCCGGGCGCGGCACCAATGGCAGAAAGCATCCATTCAGCAGGGTTCTCGCCGGGAGGGCACTGGGGGGCACCGTTGCGGACAAAGTAGTCGATGAGGATCTGCGACTGGTGGCCGACCTCACCGTAGTAGACGGTCCTTCCACCCTTGGCGAGGAAGAGAAGGCGGTCAAACTGCTCGAAAAGCATGGCGGAGGGCTGGTGGATAGTGCAGAGAATGGCCTGGCCGTTGGCAGTGAGCTTCTGGAGCAGCTGGAGAATGTTCCACGAGGTCTGCGAGTCGAGACCAGAAGTAGGCTCGTCGAGGAAAAGCAGGAGTTCAGGCTTGGCGACGAGCTCAACACCAATGGTGAGACGCTTACGCTGCTCGACGTTGAGACCCTCACCGGGGACACCAACAACAGCGTCGGCGTAGCCGTCCATCTCGAGGAGCTTGAGGACGTCCTCTACGTATGCGTACTTTTCGGCGTGGGGAACGTTCTTGGGCTGACGAAGGACGGCGGAGAAACGAAGAGCCTCGCGGACAGTCGAAGTCTCGAGGTGGAGATCCTGCTGCTGGACGTAACCGGTCTTGCGCTGGAACGAGGCATCACGCTGGCGGCCGTCGACAAGCATCTCGCCAGTGACAACACCCATGGTCACACGAGTGGCAAGCACATCGAGCAAGGTAGTCTTACCGGCACCCGAGACGCCCATAAGAGCGGTGAGAGTACCGGGCTTGACCCATCCGTCGACGTGGTCGAGAATGCGGCGAGGCTGTCCCTTGATCTTGATATCGTAGCAGACATCCCTCCACGAAAACACAGCGGTCTGGCGCTGAATGAGAGTGTCGGCAGCGTCGAGGTTGGAGACCTTGGCCTTGAGGCCACCAGAGTGGTCCTTCATCTCGCTGGCAGTCTCCTCGTCGTGGGGGTGACGCAACTCTTCGGGGATCTTGCCACGGGGGTAGATGAGAACCTCACCCTTGGAACGCTTGGCGGTAATGTACTCGGAGGCGGTGAGGTAGACGCACATGAGGCCGATCATGAAAGCGAAGAGGATACCAACGTTACGCCACTTGTGCGAGTGCTCGTACCGGTAGGCAAGCCGAAGGTATTGCTCACCATCGACGTAGCTCTGGCCGGGCACATTTCCGACAGCCGAGCAGGCGATACCGTCACCCGAGGTGGGGTAGCCAGGACCAGCAGGAACGAGGCGTCCACATTCAAACTTGCGACCGTAGAACTCGTTGATCATCAAAGACTCGAAGCCAAAGGCGATGGGGTCGAGGTAGTTTATCCAGCGACTCCAGCCGTGCATGTAGTTGATGGGAAGAGCGAATCCGGTGTAGATGACCAAGGCGAGAATGATAACGGCGGCGGGGGCGAGAGCCTGTGTGAGGCTACGAGACAGCGAACCGATCGAGCGGAACAGCATGGACATGACCAGGGTACACAGGAAGGAGACGAAGAAGAAGAAGAAGAACGGGCCGGGCTCGCGACGAAGGTTGGTCATAAAGTAGATGATCAAGTTGAACAAGATTGAGTTGACAATCTTGTACGGCAAATCGGTGAGCATCGAGGCGAATGCTTCTGCAGACGGATGGTAAAAGGCATACCGAGCATGCTTTTCGACAATGTCACGCTGAGCGTAAAGAGTGAGAATTTCGAGAGCCGAGCCGAACGCGTTCATGAGAATAGCAAAGAAGATGAGACCACCGCGGTTGTAGAACGACTCGGTGGTGGGCGGAAGATTGTAGTAAATGGAAGAGATGATAAGAGCCATGATCGAGTTACCAAACAGTTGCGTGAGGGTGAGAGACGGGTCGGCGCGGAGACGCTCAAAGCCACGGTGGAGACAGAGCTTGATCTGGCCGCCGTACGAGAGAGTGTAAGGGGATCCGGGGCGAATGTGCTTGGACTGCTGGGCACGACGAGAGGCCAGGAAGGTGTCGTAAGCCTCACCGTTGGGAGGGAAGCGCTGGTTGTACTGGGCAATCTGCTGCTGGAGGGCAGCGTACTCGGGTGACGCACGCCAGCGTTCGGCGAACTGCCTGGGGGTGGTGGGAACCTTGCCCTCAAAGCCCTCGCGAGCAGTACGCTCCGACGCGCTGGTAAGCGAGGTGAGGAAGTCGGGGGTGGTCTGCTGCGGGGGGCAGAAGAAACCCATGTTGACGAAGAACGCCTTGGCCGCAGTGCAGGGACCAAAGAAGATCTGCTCGCCCTCATAGAGGACGCTGACCTTGTCGAAGAGGTCGTAGGCGGCCTGAGGGGCCTGGTAGATGGCAACAATCGAAGTAGTGTCGAACCACTCGGCGCCCATGCGAAGGTTCTTGACAAACTCGATGGCGTTGGCCGAGTCGAGACCACGAGTGGAGTTGTCCCAGCACTGAAGAGGAGCACCGGCAAGAGATGCCTCGGCAATGGAGACACGCTTGCGCTCACCACCGGACACACCACGAATGTAGTCGTTACCGACCATGGTGTTGACGGTGTGGGAGATGCCGAAAATGGCCATGATCACGTCGCGCATGTGGTTGGCATACTGCTTGACCGTCATACCCGAGGGAGGGGTACGGGGAGCACGAGCACGAGCAGCAAACGAGAGAGTGTCACCGACAAGGAGCTTGGGGAAGTGCACATCGACCTCGGCCGTGTAAATGGCCTCACCACGGAACTGGGTGTTCATCTGCTTGGGAGTGATACCTGCAGAGTCAGCGCTGCTGCTTGCAGTTAGGTTTAGTACTCACCGCGGTAGTTGATCTCGGCCTTGTGGTCGAGGTAGATACCGTTCATCTCTCCCGCAATGGTCTTGAGCAGTGTGGAGCATCCCGATCCGGGAGGACCGAGGACGACGAGCATCTCGCCCGCCTCAAGCAAGCCATCAAAGCTGTTGAGGATGTCGACCTTGCGCTTGCGACCAGTGATCAAGTCACGGGCGCTCTGAATGAGCGACCAGCCAATGTTACCGACAGTCTTCTGGTAGTCTGGTTATGTGTATTCGGGATTTCCGGCCAGGGTCAGGTTTCATGAATGGAACGTTACGTTTGTTTGCGGATGACGGATGAGAGAGAGACAAACATCAGCCCCTGCACATCGCTCTCGCTTTGTCCGCCGCCCCGTCTCTTCACTCACCGGCGTCGGAGCCATAACCAAAGACGCTGAGGTTCTGGTAACTAAGGGAGTTAGTTGGGTGATTAAAACAATGCCGACGTCGACATACGCGAAACCAGAAACACGGCTGGGGTTGTCATTGTGCCTGACGGCCAGCTTGACCCATTTGTGAATGTCGAAGTTTTGAGAGTACGGGTCGAGGTCGGAGCCCTCCTGGTAGTCGAGCGGGCCGGAAGGCTCATTGCTCATGGCCGAGTTGTGGGACAGCATACGGGTGATGGCGTTGCCGCCCGTAGAGGTGTTCTGGCGAGTGACACTGTGACGGCTCATTGTCCGGGCGAGCTGGAGGACCTCGGCATCACGCTCAGCAGCTGGGGTGAACACCTCCTCGACCTCGTCGCCCTCGGCACCAAGAGGGAGACCGGTGGTGCGCTGGACTGGAGAGGCCCCCGCGTGCTCTCGTGACGTCTTGTCATAGGGAGAGAAACTGAAGTTGCCGACCACGGACATGGTGGGCGCTGTTGGGGTTGGCCCTGAAGATTAAGAAAGTAAAGAAGAAGCGGCGTGCGATACGATTAAGAAGACAGAGAACGGGGGGGAAAGAGGTAATTAAAGAAATAAAACGAGTGAGGGGGGTGAGATAGATAAGGTGTCGGAGAGGAGAGAGGTGGGGGGAGGAGGGGGGGTTAGTATTCTCAAGAGATGCGGAAGGGTGGACTGGGAATGTCTTATATTGGAGTCCGCAAAGTCACGAGATGCTGCCTCACGGGTCGTCACAGGCCGAGGCAAGATAATCTCTTGGCTCAGGCTCCACCGACCAACTGCCGAGGAGGCGACCTTGACAGCAGCTAGCGGTTCTGGATGCGGGTGTGTTCAGGAGCGCAGGAGCGCAACTGTCCGTTCATGGGCCGTCCAAAGGGCCCATTTCCTTGGATGCGGCGCGCGGGTGGCCCGCCACGGCCGCCGGCCAAAGGACGTCATTTTTCATTTTGTTTTGCATTTTGGATTGTTGCATTCTGCGTTCTACCTGGCTCACCTGCCTTTCTGGACCGGGCTGCATAGCGCTGCATATGGCTCTTGGCTTGGAATCCCTGGGAACCACCGATGCACCTGAGAGCCTGGGAGAAATGGTACGAGGCACGCTAAACCAAGCACGTGAGTATCCTACGCCTGGATCGATTGTTTATGCCCATTGATTACACCATCGTATCTTGGGCCGCCTTGCGCTCGAGAGGCTTGATTGCTCGAGAGGCTCGGTGGGGTTGTACAGAACTAACTTTTCCACCAACGAGTAGTGTAAATACCGAGTACCGAGTAGTGGAGTAGTGGAGAGACCCATCATGTCAGCCGTGTTCTGTAAGGATTACGCAACATTTCGGTTCGGTTCGCTGTTTAGATTGGTCCATATTATTGAAACATGCACCAAGAGGCAAGGACAAGAACAAGAGAAACAAGGTTTTGACTACCTAAATCCTTGTCTGTGGCTGGCGGGGCTGGGGGCCATCGGAGCTCAGACAATAAGTCGACCCGGCTGTGCCTGTTCTCGTTTCTCTCGTCCTGGAGACATAATAAGTTGGGGGCACACGAGTGTCGAGCTTTGGCTGCGATACCAACCATGTTCTCGGACGCTTGACGTCAATCAGGACTCTCGGGACGCAGAACGTGAACATGAGCAAACTGTGTGTCCAGACCTATCCAAGATTCATTCCGCAGCGTTGGCATTAGTGGGGATGAGGACTGTACAGGTGACGACCTAGCGCAGTTGGTCATCCTGCAAACGAATAGTGTTTCCATATATCTAGCTAGACATTGGATCATCACCATGAGTAAGGGTACTAATAATACTTGTGCGACAGTTGAATTGAACGAATGGGTGCGATCTTGTTTACATGCCACTGTGGCGCATCTGACGACGATCACTAGTGGGGCGTGGCGGCAACGGGAAAGCCGGCGGCCATCGATTTCGGAAATCCCACCCGGGCCGAGCCCGAGCCGCCCGAGCCCGCCGGGCTCGGGCTCTGACTCACGGACCGTGTCGAGGCTATGGCCGCCGTCGGAGCCCTCCTCCGGGCTAGCTCCTAGCTAGACTGCGGCTGGTGCCAAGCAAACGTAGTCCGCACGATGAGCCGGTGGGAACACGTCGATGAGCGGCGTGGAGAGGGCGGGTGAAGCGCAGCGTTTCAGGGTGCCCGCTCGGCCCCCATCTGTTCTCGCTCTCGGCTTGATTGCAGCCAAGCGGGCGCAGGGATCAATCCGTAGATCAGTTACTGACAAGAGCCAGGTGAGGCTATACCTTCTAGATGCAATGTCCGAACTCTGTGTCGCTGCTTGGAGGTCGGCAGAGATACATCGCTCGGAGTGCCTAGTGCTCGATCACGCTGAGCTCTCAAATTTACATCGTTCCTCCTCAGGCCTGTTCCTATCGGTGGACTCAGTTCACCTTGTGGACGCCCAGGATCCATGTACTGTGAGCGGGAGGGCAGGAGTCCCAGCTGAGCGGGGGAAGCATGGGAGACGCATGAAGTTAGTAAAGTGTGGAGCGTGTACGGCATTGTGGCTCGTAACCCGGTGGGCGTCGGGTCGACTGCACTGGAACAGCTTTTACGAGAGCAAGAAAGCTTTCGAAAGCAAGATATATAACAGCAAGTGAGACCAACAAGATGCTCGAGCCCATCAGTGCCCACAAGCTCGGAAGGAAGAGCCTGTCCAAGCTTCTGCTTTCCAGCTGGCGATATCTCGAGGTCGTCAAACCCGATTTCCGGGATACTCGATCCGCCTCCACCTTGGCTACAACCCCGGCGACATATGCGCTTCTATGCGAGCATTGATTTCCTGACAGACCTCGTCTGGAACGTCTGGCACGCTAACCTCGTGCCAAAGTTGATCCGCAGAGCGATGCTTTCGTTGCCGTCGCTTGATGCCCCTGTCACTGGCGATCCTGGCGACAGACGATGTTGGCCGACGACCGCGTGCACGCGGGGTATAGTAAGAGCAAATGAGATGGCGAGCGGGGAAGCATTGACGCTGTCGCGCATCGTGATGGCATGATACGCTCGGGTCGTGTTCCAGGCAGACATTCACCTCACCCACTTAGCCCCGCGGTATGCGCGGCGCGACGGAGCATAGTGTGCAGCAGTGGGCGGGCTTGGACGGAGAAGCCAGTGCATTAACCCCGACCCCGCACTGGGCGTGCCAGCGTCTGCGTGCTGAATGGCAGGAAGCGACGTGGGCAGTCGCCTACACCGCTTTATGCCGCCTGTCCCGAGCGCCCCGCACAGTGAGAGTGAGTGCACCCACCCTGGACAGCTAGCGAGGCCCTAGAGGCATGGCTGGGCTGTCGGCGATGGCCCGGAGAAGGAGGCGAACGGAAATAGGAGGTGGACGGGGTTGCGGAGCAACTCGACCCCGCATTCGAAAATCCGGCGCCGATAATGACAACTCTCTTCCACCGAAAGAATTTTAACTGGCGGCATTGGCGCGTTGGCGGCGGATCAAGCGGCGGCAGGCGATATCCACACTTTGCCAGGGACCCACTTGGGCCCACCTGGACCCACCTGGACTGCCTAGGCCACTCACAGAGAGCACGATGCATATGGCATGCAGCCAACGTAGGCAACGTAGTGGATAGACACCCACGTGGTTGGTTGTGCTCTCCGATAACCGCCGTAAATGGCCGTAAAACCGAGTGGAGGGTTACCACCACAGCGGCCAAAGTACCTGGGACCCCGGATCCCAGGACAAGGCAGTCCACGGCCGGCCCTGGGCAACATTGGCATATTGGCACAGCGGTGGGATGGTGGAGAAACATCCGTCCTCCGAGGCCCGACAGCGTCGCATACGGAATGGACCACGGAGAACAGCGTCCAGATCTGCTGCTCTGCTGCTCTCAGCTCTTGGTACTGGGAGAATATAAGTGCAGCCGCATTCCGCGACATGGTAGCTTTTTCCGCACACAAACACAACACCTCTACACTTGTCTCGCCTGCCTTTGTGGCTGCTACTCCTCCTCTACCTCCACCTCCACCCTCCACCACTCCTCCATAACAAGTGAGTCGCCATCTCGTCGCCACCTCAGTCCTTGTTCCTTGGTTCCTTTTGCTGACATGTCAGTGTCTTCCGCCCCTGTGCCCACCGTCGGTATCAACGGCTTTGGCCGTATTGGCCGTGCGCTCTTCCGCATCTGTCTCGACCGCGAGGACGTCAACATGGTTGCCGTCAACCACACCGCGTCGTCGATCGAGGCTCTTCTTGTTGCCATCCGCCACGACTCGACCCACGGCCCCTGCCGCCACTCTGCCGAGCTCTCGGTCGCCGCCGCCGACCACCCCGGACAGCTCAAGCCCACTGAGAGCAACCCCAACCCCTCGGCTCTCATCTACAAGGGCAAGCTCATCCACCTCTTCTCGCAGCGCGACCCCGCCAACCTCGACTGGTCGTCTGCTGGCGCCGACTTTATCCTCGAGTCGACCGGCAAGTTCACCACCATCGAGAAGGCCTCGCTCCACATCACCCAGGGCAAGGGCAAGAAGGTCATCATCTCGGCTCCCTCCAAGGACGCCCGCAACATTGTCTACGGTGTCAACCAGACCGACTACGCCGGCGAGGACGTTGTCTCCAACGCCTCGTGCACCACCAACTGTCTCGCTCCCGTCGCCGCTGTCCTCAACCGCACCTTTGGCGTCGAGACCGGCATGATGACCACCATCCACGCCTCGACTGCCTCGCAGAAGGTCCTTGACGGCTTCTCGGGCAAGGACATTCGCTCGGGCCGTTCCGCCATGGGCAACATTATCCCCGCCACCACCGGCGCCGCTCAGGCCGTCGTCAAGGTCATCCCCGAGCTTGCTGGCAAGTTCCAGGGCATGTCCGTCCGTGTCCCTGTCACCAACGTCTCGCTCGTCGACCTCACCGTCAAGACCATCAAGCCCTTCGGCACCAAGGAGAACCTCATGGCCGCCTTCCAGGCCGCTGCCAACAAGCCCGTCATTGAGGGCGGCCTCAAGGGCGTCCTCGGCGTCTCTGAGGAGAAGCTCGTCTCGTCCGACTACCTCACCTCGTCGCAGTCGTCCATCATCGACGTCGACGCCTCGGTCTGCCTCGACGGCTCCACCGCCAAGGTCATTGCCTGGTACGACAACGAGTACGGCTTTGCCAACCGCATGGTCGACCTCTCCATCTGGATGGCCGCCCACTAATTGCATCTTTTCATCAGCATCAGCATCTTCATCATCCCCCATCCCATCCCCTTCACGAACACGATCATCCCCACGTCGTCCGCGTCGTCCGTGGCGTAGGACGCACTTGCATACCTTCTACAACTACTAGACTCTTTAGAATTACTCTTTAGAATTTCCGGTCTTGTGTAGTCCATCATAAAATGTATACTGTATTTTTCTGCCAACACTGCTGCTTGCTTGCTTGTTTGGTTCTTGCTGTGATCCGTTGATAAAGTTGCGGCAGTGGCATCAGCTGGGCAAGGCACCCATCGAGTAGTGAGCGAAGGCACATGTCTGTGCCTGATGACAATACACGACAATGGTAAAAATTGCAGCCACAAAGGCCAGAGCCGCACTTTGCCCGCAACCGCAAACTCTATTTCCCCTCCGCCGCTCCCGGAGTGCAAGTGGCAGCAATGCACATGCTCCTCAGGTATTGGTGTGCAGATTCGAAAACACAGTCTTGGCTTTGGTATGCGGCCGCAGAGCCAAGCGCAGCGCATGGTGAGGCGGGGTAGGCGGGCGTGTCGGAGATGTGTCGGAGATGTGTCGGAGATGTGTCGGGGGTGCTCTGGCAGGGCGGCAGTGGCTCTCAGTGGCTCCCAGTCGTAGCGGCGGGTCATTGATCTGCATGGAGGATGAGTATCGGGTGCCACAGAGATAAGATGCAGATGAGAGATGAGCCTGCATCAGATCCCAGATGTCCCGGAGACGCCGGCGGCGCCGAGCGGCCGCCGGCCAGCATCGGCATTCCCGGATCCCTACCGATCGCCTCCCCCTCACTTCTCCCCGCAGTCCCATGGAATGAGCTGGACGGAGTGTTATGTCAGAAGCGTCGCCACGTAGCCCGTCGAGACTCGAGAGAGAGGGTCAGGCGCAGTCGGGGTGGCGGGTTGATGACATGGGGGCAGGTGCTGTCGTCAACGACGTGATCGAGACCAGGCCATCGCTGGATGGTATCGCCGAACGCTCAGTGACTCACTCTTGATGCATAATGATGCTAATGCGGTGTGCGTCATGACTGCGGTATCCGTTCCGTCTACGTCTTGCTCTCCGTCTATGTCTCCGCCTCCGTCTCCGTCACTGCCCGTTCAATGGACTGTGAAGGGTTCCGTCGTTGCCGCTTCCCTGCCCGGCCCGTTGTCCAGTTCCCTGCTCGGCCCGTCCGCACCCCTGCCAATGCCCTTCCAATGCCCTTCCAATGCCACGCTCCGTCACCCGCCGCCCAGCTGACATAATATAAGTGCATGCCCAAAGATAATTCTATTAAAGAGATAGTGTAGATGCCGGAGGCAGCCGAGATTGGGCCGCTTTTATTATATTAGACCTTGCTGTCGCCCATCGCCTTGTCGCCCTTCTCCACGAAGGTCGGCGCCTGCGTCTCGTCCGACTCGCCCGACTCGCCGGACGCGGTGCTGGCCGGCTTCTTGGGAGGGGTGAAGCTGCCCATGTTGCGCAGCACGACAGTGGCAATAAGCAGGGCAGTAAACGACGCGCCGGCCGCGAAGAAGAAGGCGCCGTGGAGGCCCTCGAGGAGCGCGTCGACCGGGTCGTCGCCGCGCGCCAGCGCCTTCTTCTGAAGCGAGGTCTGGACAACCGACACAAAGGCGAGGCCAAGCGCGCCGCCGAGCTGCACAAGAGTCTGGAAGAGGGCTGGGTGTTAGTGAGATATACTGACGGAAGAGAGAATGTGCGAAGATATTCCAGGAAACTGCCAAGACATTCCACAAAAGTGCCAGACGATTGCCAGCAAACTTCGGACTTGGATGCACTCACCTCCAGCAACACTCTGCTCCTCGGGCAGCGCGAGTGTCGACACGAATACGCTGCCTACGGCCATGAGGAAGTCCGCACCCAGCACCGTCAGCCACATTGCGTTGAACGGAAGACGCCAGTAGTAGGCATCGCGCGGGGCGATGGCGAAGAAGATGTTGGCGAGACCGGTCGCGCCGATGCCGATGCAGATGAGGATCTGGTTCGGGATGATGTGAATCACCTTTGCGACGAGGATGTTGCACAGCAGGCCCGAGATGGTGGTGGGAAGGAAGCGGAGCATGGCGCCGATGGTGCCCGTCATTTGGACCTGGGTGTCAGTGAATAGAATCCTAGAGCCACAGGAGGAGTCACGAGACCATGACAGCCACGAGACGAGGGCGACTTACCTGCTGATAGAACAGCGTGGCGCTGTAGAAAATCGTCGAGAAGCCCATCCACGAGATACCTCCGATCATGTACGTCGCGGCGAGCTTTCCGCGCGCGCGCGTCCAGAGGGCGAGGCGCATGAGCGGCGGGCGCGTCGTGCGGTTCTCGACGTGGTGCTCCCACACGAAGAAGGCACCGATGACGACGATCGAGATGACGAGGAGCGCGATGACGTCTGCGGTCAGCTTGGCACTTGAAAGGCCACTTACAGCCGGTCTTCCAGCCGTGCGGCGCGTCCTGCGCGTACGAGACGGAGAACTGCAGCAGCACAAGACCGATGGTGATGGTCGCCGCGCCGATCCAGTCCACGCGCCTGTCGGGGTCCAGGTTGCGATCGGGGAGGACGACGAGGTAGCCCGCCGCGCCGACGAGGGCGGCCGAGCCCGCGAATGTCCACAGGGCCGCGCGCCACGTCTTGCTACAACGTCAGCCACATGCCTGTGTGTTCCAACTTACTCAGTGTAGGCGACGAGCAGACCACCAATAATGAGACCGAGACCACCGCCAATGGGGCCGCCGGCAGAGAAGCACGCAAAGGCGCTCGCGCGCGTGCGGCCTGAGAAGCTGGAGGCGATGATACCGATGGCCGAGGGGATCGACAGCGCGCTGCCGCATCCCGCAAGGGCGCGGGTGACGACGAGTGCGGCAGCGCTGTGCATAAAGCCTCCAATGAGGCACCAGATGGCATGCCACACGACGCCGGCGATGAAGCACGCCTTGCGGCCGTAAACATCCGCAATACGCCCCGAGAGCAGGAGGAAACAGCCGTTTGTAAGAGAGAACGCGGACGAGACCCACTGCAGCTGGCTCTCGGGCATGTTCAGGTCCTGCTGGATCTTGGGCAGCGCAATGCTCATCGACATGCTGCCCGCGCCAGAGAGCGACATGGCAAACGTCGTCACAAGCGCAATGCCAATGGTGCGCGCCATCGAGATAGGCGGGTGCTCCGCCCCCGGGTTGCCAGCCTCGCCGGCCTCGGTCGCGAGCTCGGGCGTCACGACCACGCCAGTGTCGCCGGCAGCGGCTGCGATACCGACACTGGTGGACCGCGCGAGGGCGAGCTCCCCCATGTCATAGTCTTTCTCGCGGCTGGTAGTTGTTACCGCATCGAGTTGTTGTTGCTTTTGCTGATGTTGGGCCGTGTTCATTACCACTCAGTCCGCCTTCGGGCGAAAAATGTTTCTTGTTGTTGCTGGGACGCGTGGAATTTTGTTGTGCTCGCTTTGCACTTGTCGAAGCTGGTTTTGTCTCTCGTTCGCTCCAATCGCTCGTTTATGGTTGCGGAGTGTTGCTCATGAATGAAGAAATGTCAAAGTAACAATACAAGGTTCTGCATCGACTTATCGTTTCCGAGTGCTTGACGGGCCGTAGTGCGCTAGTGGGCACAAGATGCCGCGATTTGGCTCGGATCTGGCAAATTATCAGAGCAAGTCGCGACTTTTGGCTTGACTTTCTACTGGCGTGATTTTTGGCTGGCGTTGAATGCCGCACGACGATACCTGAGTCTGTGGGCTGGGTCCGGTGGACTGTCATGCGGAGCCACAGCTGCACCCTGCCAGGACCAGCTGAGCCTCTGGGTACCTTTCCATGCCTTTCTCAGCCAAGCCACCAACGCAGGGCAGCCAGCGCCATTCCGGATCTCACCGCAACAGCCAAGAGAATGGCGAATGGTCGTCGGGTATGAGCGGCGTTCTGGAACTCTGGCGGTGATCATCCAGACAGACGCCACCGATTGATGCTTATGTTGTTTGATCTTTTGATCGTTGTTTGTGTGCAGGCCAACCCGAAATCCGGGGATCGCAGTGTGCGCATCAACATGGTCAAGTTCAAGCATAATGGTTCCAGCGGCTACTAGAGACTGTGACTGTCTCCGTACGGGGCCAACACTCTAGTAATCACAGAACAGGTCTTCATGAACCACTATTAAGCATTACAATATAGCACAATCTACAATATCTAACTTTCTACACCTACAAAGCGTACCCCAGGCGCTTCTCGAGCGCCTCGAGGGAGCGCGTCTGCCGGGCCTCGTGGAGCGCAAAGCTGTCGCGGAGCGGCACGGGGAGGAGGGAGGCAAAGACCTCGCGGCTCGCCTCCTCTGCGCACGGGGACGCGGAGCGGGAACGGTCGTGCTCGTCGAGGTTGGACTGGAAGATGCCGGCGGCGGACGCGGGGAGGAAGTCCTCGTACGTGACGGGCGAGAGACGGACGTGGCCCGACGCAACGAGTTCGGGGAGGCCCATGGGCTTTGCCGGCGCCGACACGAGGTTGTACTCGACGTACGCGAGCCCCTGCTCCACCATCTCGGCGTAGCTGTCGGGGAACGACTTGAAGGCGACAGCGAGGTTCTCCTGGTGCTCGGTGTTATCCCGCGCCGGCTTGGAGTTTCCGAGGAGCTCGAGGTAGAGCTTGTGGCCCTTTGGTGTGAGTGCGCATCCACGCTGCTCGATCTCGCCAAAGCGCGCGCGGTGGTTGACGAGCTCGGACTCGCCGGGGAAGCGAATAGGCTCGGTGAGCGCCTGGAAGCTCGTCTGGCGCAGGAGAATGTCGCACTTGCGCCGCGGCGGGCCCTCGATGATCTGCTTTGGTGTAATGTGGCGCTCGCTCATGCCCTTCTGCGCCGCGTCAATGTCGAGCACGCGCGGTGTGAGGTGGTTGATGTGCGGGCCGCGGAAGGCCGCAATGTCCGCGACGAGGGGGTGGGCGGCGTGCATGCGCTCGTACACGTCGCGCGGGACGAGGGCGGTGTCGTGCCACCGGAAAGTGTCCAGGGCCTTCTCGACCAGCAGGTCGGCGTCGGCCTCCACAAGGCCGCCCTCAGTCTCCGCCTTGAAGACCAGGACGCGCACCTCGGGCTGGAAGATGTCGCGGGTGGCGAGCACAGCCTCGACGTCCGCGCGCACCCCGTCGGGAAGGAGAGAGGGGAGGAGGAGCGAGGTGAAGACGCGGAAGGGGTTGTAGGCGAGTGCCTCCTCGGTGACCGGGCGGAAGGCGGTCGAGTGAACGGGGACGCCAGAGGTCGAGAGGTCGTAGTAGCCCACAGGCTCCATGCCCATAACGCCAAACAGGCGGGCGATCATGGACAGCTCTTCCGGCTTGCCGAGGCGGATCGCTCCGTGGCGCTCGACCTTGAGGCGGTCTGACGTCAGCAATAGTTATGGGAGTGTTGAATTGCGCTAGATCTGCCACAGCGACGGCCAATTGACTCACCCTCCGGCTTGCCATCGGCCTGCTCGTTGATGTCGTCGACAAGCTCGATGAGGTCGCCGTACAGCGGCACCTCGGTACGGTACATGGCCGAGAGCGCCGAGCAGAAACGTGCGCGGAGCTCGTTCTGGGAGACGAACGTTGTGGACGTCATTGTGGCGGTGAGTTCAGTGGCGCTGGCTGGTGAAGCAGGAAATGGATGGTGTGGAGAGATGTAAGCAGAGGTTGCAGCAATGCACTCGGAGGACAGTTGAGATGAGTAGAGATGGGGATCAGTCGTCACTCGCATAAACAAGAGCCGATATATAAAGACGCGATAAGAGTCATACCAAGACACTATCGCCCACGAACGGATGACAATCCCAGGATGGCGGCTTCGCAATTCCGTGGAATCGCCACCTGGGTGCCACCACATGTCCACTTTGGCTCGACCCGGACCATGGTTCCCGCGGTACCACGTTCCACTTCTACCAGCCTGGAGTATCAGCCTCCACAACGGGATAAGCGGGAGCGGTCGGGGCTTACGGACCTTGTGGACTGGAGCAGAGGTCCTGGTCATCATTATCTCATGCATGGGGCTCAACCTGATAAGCTTCGATAATCGATAAGACAAGAGCAGTCGTTCACGTGGCTTAAACGCTACTACCATGCCATATAGTCAGCCCGACTGCGGAAGTCTTCTGGGCTGGGACGGGACTGGCCGCCTTTGTTCGGCCCTTGTCGGATCCGTCGGAAGCAGAAACGGAAATGGAAATACAGCGTATAGCCGTAATTACATAATAACGGTGGCTGTTGCTTTGTTATTGTTGTTCTCTCTCTCCTTTGCTTTTATTTCGAACGCGCCGTCTTGGATCACATGACCTCGACATGATCGACAAGACAACGATAGCTAGCTAGCTCACGATAGCTCACTTTGACACTCTGGGGAAAGGTCTCATCCACTCGTCCGTCCCCAGATCCCCATCCCCATGTAAGCCCATACACTTCCGAATATCAAAGCGCGGGATGTTGTGTAAGAGCAAGTCAAGGCCAATTTCGAAGGAAGCGGGAGGAGAGGAATGGGAATGGGGATGGGGATTGGGAGAGTGACCAGATGGCTAGACGACAAGCACGACACGCTACACGACGACGACGACGAGAAATGGGATATTGTTTTGAGCAAATGGGATATTAATCTCTCCCCTCTCGAGATCTGTAGATGGGATTGGACTGAAAGCAGCCTCGGAAGGAGCGAGATACCAACGACTGACGACTGACGACTGTAAGCAATACGAAAGCTCTCTCGCAGCCAGTCAATCATGCGAGCTCAGGGACAGTGGCCCAGGCTACCCAGGCTACCCCAGGTTGCCCAGACCGCCCAGCCTCGCTAGCTCGCTAGGCAGCAGCAGCACAGGGAAACGAGCTAACGAGACGGGGGGAGGAGATCGAGGAGAGGGGGGTGTTCGGAGAAAAAAAGGTTTCTAGTCCCAGGCACAATTCCTCGTTCTATGATGCCACCTTTGCTTTTGGTAACGTTTCTCAAACATCTCGAAGTGATTCAATTTCCCATTCCACTCCATTGTTGGACATCTCTATCCACTCTCTCTTCCGCGTCTCCGCATCTCCGTGTCTCTCCGTCTTGCCCGCTCAGCTGACAAGGCGGGGAGCTCCACTTATTCTTGTATCTCTTATTCGGTTGACAACCCCACACTCTTCAGTCCATTTGCCCCGCGAATTCGGCAGTGATCCCAGTCTCTTGGTACAGTTACAGTTCCCGATAAGCACACACTACTACTACAACACCGACTACATATCACGTATCAATTCCACCACATCTCCATTCACCCATCATCTCATCCAGTTTGTCACCTAGAACAACATCTCTCGGCGCCCGTTCGCAACAGCACAGACTCTGCATAGCTTCATACACCGCTCAAGCATACAACCTACCTGGCCTGGCGCGCTTAGTTTGGCAGATTAGGAAAGGGGTGGTTATCTCTTGTCGGCCAGCCGCAATCTGAACGGCGCTTACTTGACCCAACATTACCATTACCCCGCATCCCCCCCTCTCTGCCCCCCTCTCTGGTCCAGCTTGTCCGTCCATCGTCTTGTCTCGTAACGACGACAGTCCGCGTTGCTGTCAACAATCCTCGACAACTTTTTGGATGATCTTCTGAGTCTTCTGCTCCTGTATATCCAGCAGGACGCGTACGAAAATCAATCAAGTTAAAAGGAAAAGCGTCTCGAAAGAGAAGAAATCAACAATGACGGGCTCGGACTACAATCCCGAAACCTCACCGCAATCCATGGCGACCAAAAGGAAACGCAGCCGCGCAGGATGCTACACCTGTCGCCGCCGCAAGGTACGTTGCACCTGACAGGGCGGACTGCGCAATCGAGCTGCTCGACGTGTCGACCTCGTTGGTGGGCACGTTATCGCGGCGTGGTATAACTTCCCCAGAGGGGCACCGACGCCGCGCCCACTTCGTCTCCCCCATAAGCCATTCCGACGAAGTGCTGACAGTGATCAGAAGGCGTGCGATAGCTCTCGTCCAGTCTGTGGCTCCTGGTGTGTATAGGACCGCCCCAAATGTCCAGCTTCTGACCTCCCAGCACAAGATTAGGCATACCTTGTGTCTTCCCCAAGCTCTATCGCAACTCCAAAGGCGAGCTTGTACCGTCCCCTCAACCCAATGGTCGCACAAAGAAGCTTCGTACGTACCACAAGAGTATGCCGTCTAAGACGTCAGCAAAAAGAGACGATTCGCCAGAAGGGTTCATGAGCGCTTTGCCAACAGGTGGGGTCACCGCATCGTCAAACCCGTGGGAGACGACTCCCACCAGCACAAACACCGCCAACTGGACAACCAACTCGCATCCATCAGCCAGCTCAACAGCTTGCAGACTGGAAGATATTGATGGAGATATGGAAGGCGACGACCTCTCGGACACGGCGTTAGACCAGTTCCTCGCCTCATTAGGAGATACGACTGAGGGCGGTGCAGGATGGGTGTGGCCCCTGTTCACCGACTCTGCGCTTGAGCTCCAGCTCGGTGCCAACATGGAGCCGCCGAGTGCAGTCTCTACAAGCGAAGACGCCCCAGGCCCGTACGACGGTCCAAGCACTAGCTCTGCACCCATCACACCAGCACAGCACCCTCCCAACGCACAGCCGGCGAACAACAACAATAATAATAATGCGTTCATGCCCAACAAGATGGTCACAGCCGCTGCTGTGTTAGAGCACCTTCCCGCGCTTTATGATGTAAGCAGACATCCAATTCCAGTGGGACTCATCTGACACCTCTCAGTACTGGGTCAACTCGTTTGCGCATGTCTTATCTGTTCTCGGACCGGGACATAACCCGCAGGTCAATGGCATGCTGCCGGTAGTGCAGCGCTCGCCCTTGGTCATGTGCGCCCTTATCGCTTGGGCCGCTACACACCGTGCCAACATTGGTCATCCGTATGAGGAGGTAGCTCGGCTCGCCACAGACACGACCGAGTTGCAGATTGACCAGTTTGACATTGAACGCGAGTTCACTCCCGACGAGCGGGAGGAGTACATGTGGACGCTGCTCATCCTCGGTGGACTGGAAATCGTCCGCGGCGATGTCAAGGGATGGATCAGGCGGCTGCCCACCACGCGTCGACTGCTTTGCAAGGCCGTCGAGAGTGTGGACTTTAAGACGTCACCAACATGGCAGGCGCTGGCGTACAACTGCGCCTACCATGATGTTTGCGCCCAGCTCACGACGACTGCCTCTCCAGATTTCCCGATGGAGCTCTACCTGGATATTCTTCAGGATGGGAACCTCGAACTGGACAGCTACATGGGTGCGACACGACGAATCTTTGCTGTGAGTTTAACGTATTTACTGTATCTGACTGGCAGTTCCTGTGTGAGATTGCAGTACTCGCGGGACAGGTGACTACGACCATGGCCCTTCCGTACTCAGAACACCGGGACCGCCTCATGGGTGCACACATTGCCCAGTCGGAGGAGATTCTCTGTCGCCTCCGCGCTTGCGACGTGCCTCCGAGCTTGTTCGCCCACTCTCTTCCAATCGGCACCGACCGATCACTCCTCGTCGTCGCCTTCAAGACCTTCCAGATTGCCGCTCAGCTCTATCTTCGGCAAGCAGTGCTCCGCACGGGACCGGCCGACGTGATCAACCGCCAGCTTGCCTCGCGAATTCTCTCACATATGCGCCTCATGCTTGGGACACCAAACGAGTCACAGATGATGTTCCCCCTCTTCCTCGCTGGCGTGTGCACCCAGCACGAGGCGGGACGAACTGAGATCATGAGCATCTTCACAAAGTTCTCGCAGCGTGTCCAGGTTCGCAATGTGTTTACAATTGTCAACCTGCTCATCGAGGTGTGGAAGCGCGACCCCGAGGGTGACAAGTACATCGACTGGAGGAAGCTTGCAGAGGAGGTGAGTCATATTCGGTCGTGTGTCTTGCATGGTTAAAGCTTACCAAAGATGAACGTAAAGTCGGGCGGTGTGGGTCTCTCCTTCGCATGAGTACACGTCAATTAGGCTTCAACGCCGTTTTTTTATATTTTACTGGGCTCAGATCGTGTAAGAGGTATGAAGCCGCTGTGTGCGGGCTGTAGGTTATGGATATGTGTTTGTGATTCTTCTTCATGGTGTGCATCAATACCTACAACCTTACTCTCTCCATAGTTGCGCATTTAGATCTGCCCGACCGCGCAGCCGTCGCCGCGGAGATCACTGCCTGCCGCCCAGACGGTGCGGCCGCTGGGATCGTGCACCGCTCGGATAACCTGTCCGCGGCCGGCGACCTTGCGCGCAAAGTCTTTGGCGACCTTGATATTGTGTCCCATGTCTGTCGTCAGCCGAGTGTGGTGATAGCTGCACTCACTCCTGAGCTCGTCGACCACTTCCTCAGACACGCCCTCCTCGACCCAGATCTCCGAGTTGACGTTGCCCGCGGACGCCGTCTCGAGCTTTGCGGCATCCGGCAGTCCGGCCGAGATACAGAAGCGGGGCGCGTCGAGGGATGCCTGCGGGGTGAACCCGCGCAGCGTGTTGAGGAGGACCTGCACGTGGCCCTGCGGCTGCATGAAGCGTGGCTCGTCAGCGCCCAGCACGCAGCGGTATCTGATACTCATCTCCCATGACGCCAAAGCTCATGAGCAGGTCGTCGCCGCGCGTCGCCATGGCCGGGATGATCGTGTGGTATGGCCGCTTGCCGCCCGCGACGCTGTTCGCGTGCCCCTCCCGGAGCGTAAAGTTGGACCCGCGGTTCTGCAGCGTGAACCCGCACCCGGCGGGGATGGCGCCTGTCCCGAAGCCTGGCGTCAGAAAAGCAGAGCACGGTATGCTCACCCGCGTAGTTGCTCGCGATAAAGGAACACGAGTTGCCCCACTGGTCCGACGTCGCGAGGTACACCGTGTCGCTGCTGTGCATCGGGTTGCCGTTCGTCGGCTCGCCAGACTTGGCCACGTCGATGAGCGCGGCGCGGGAGCGGAGATATTTCTGCTCGTCAGCATGAGGATTATCCGATGACTGACCTTGGACAAGAGCTCCTCGACAGGGACATACTGGTGCTCGGGGTCGGTCACATAGTGCTGGGCTGAATGTCAGGGTGCCCGCTGCAGGTACTCACTGTCGGCGAACGAGAGGCGCAGCGCCTCAATGAGGATGTGGAGGTAGGCAGCGCTGTTGTGCTCGAGCTCGAGCACGTCGACGCTGTGCACCTCCTTCACCTCGTCGATGATGCCCAGGGCCATCAGGGCGGTGAGGCCCTGTCCGTTGGGCGGGCACTACCGTTAGTCGTCGAAGAGGTCTCCAGCTTACCTCCCAGAGCGTCACACCAGGGTCTGTCTCGTCTTTGCGGAAATCATACTTGATCGGCGTGACCACTTCGGCAGTGCACTCTGCGAGGTCCTCGAGTGTCATGAGACCGCCGCCAGACTGGACAAGCTCGACGATGGCTACGGGTGTCAGCGTTAAGCAGAGCCAGCGTCCTCGACACCTACCCTCGGCAATGCGTCCCGTGTAGAATCCCTTTGGGCCCTGCTCGGCAACAGCCTCAAAGGTGGCCGCCAGCTCGGGGTGCTTCATAATGTTTGAGGCAAGAGGGACGCTCTGAGGTTAGCTTGCGTCGAGATGTACTAGCTCACTCCATCGGGCATCATCATCCTAGTCGTCAGCGGCCACAGTGATGCTCTACTCACTCTCGCCACGAGGGACTGGCAGTCTTTACAAGCTTCTCGGACCCCTTCCACGCCGAGGCATTCAGCTCGTGCTCCGGCACACCCTCCTTAGCCATGCGGATCGCCGGCGCCAAGATCTCCGACATTGTGAGCTTTCCGCTGCCATACTCCTCGATCGTCTTCCACCACCCTGCCGCGGCACCTGGGACCGTCACCGAGTTGAGGTTCGTGAGGGGGATCTGGCGAGTGAGCAGAGTGCAGATATATAGACAATGAGAAGTGACTTGTGAGCCGCAGCTCAACACACCCATTCCACTCACCGTGTCACCCGTCACCCCCTGGTTCCGCAGATGCTCCAAGGTAAGCGCTCTCGGCGAGCGGCCCGAGCCGTTGATGCCGCGCACCACCTTGTCCTTGGCGTCGTAGTACAGGCAGAAGACATCTGTCATTAACGGCTACCAGGCAGCCACTCACCTCCTCCAATACCGGTACACGTCGGCTCGGTGACGTTTAGCGCTGCCGCGGTCGCGACGGCGGCATCGGCTGGCACTCAGCGGCACCCTACACTGTGCACGCACCTGCATTTCCGCCCTTGTTGAGGATCTCCAGCCCAGCCTGGGCGGCTACAAGTCAGCGCAATCCGCGCACAGACCACCAGAGCGGACTCCGGAGCCCCAGAGCCCCACCCACCGAGCGGCTGCGATGTGGCGACCGCGCCCTTGGCCGAGAACACGGTCGAGCGGCGCGACGCAAAGTGGATAAACTTTGGGTCGTACGCCGGGTGCAGCTTGTCAGTGTCGATTGCCATGTCGTATGTCTGTAGTGGATGGGCAATGAGAAGATGCAGATGGGCAAATAGTGGGCTAGTCGCTTGGTCGCGGGGTTGGAGGGTGGGTCGAATGGGTGAGGTTATCGCAGGCGATGGACGCGTCGAGGTGGGGCCCCAGGTGAGGTTACAGATGAGTATTATGTCATCGGTCACCAACGACGATTTCGAGTGAGAAGCTGATACTCGCGATATCATATCGCGATATCAATCTTGCTTTGTTATTTCTATTTCTCGCCATCTCGCTGCCCATCATGCAGAGATAAGGCAAACGTATATCCCGAAACCGCATGGCACATGCTCATTCCCACCCATCCTCCACAACAACCCGCCGCGACCTCAAGGACGAGACGCATACATCACTGCAAGCCATGGGCATAACCGAGGTCGATGCTACGAAATCGTCATTTTCTACCAGCCCGCAGACACCAAAAAAACACTCAAGAAATGACAAGAAATGACAAGAAAAGGATCAAACCAATGCCCTCTAGGCAACGAACACTACTGAAAAAAGTATTAACCCAAGCTAATTTTGACTACAGCTGCGAGCAGCTGCGCCACGACCCTTAAGCGTCAAGGACCGGGAGCGCATCGCGCTCGACCGGGTACTCGTCGCGCTTGATGTAGTCGAAGCAGACATCGGGGTGGTTGACGGGATCGGGGCACCAGGGGGGGCTCATGGGGATCTTGATGCAAGGGCCCGGGATGAAGCAGAGGGGCTCGGGATCCGCATTGCGCTTGGCCAGCTTCTCCGCGTCGCTGTCGCGCTTGAGGTGGTCGAAGCAGATCTCCACCTCGGGCTGGTCGGGGAAGGGGTGGATGCAGTACGGCTCCTTGAGCTTGACCTTGATCGAGCCGCCGGGGAGGAGCTGGATGGGAAGTGCCTCGGGCACAGGTGCGGCCTCGGGGAGTGCGTCGCGCTTGAGGAAGTCGATGCACCTGTCGGGGTATGCGGGGTCGGGGCACCAAGGGGGGTTGAGGGGGATCTTGACGCAGGGACCGGGGATGAAGCAGATGGGGGAGGCCAAGGCCGTGGTGGCCAGAAGAGCGAAGAGGATACCGCGCATTGTGGGAGGGGAGGGGGAGGGAGAAGCGTGTGGAGAGATGGGAAGAGAGTTCTTTTGCGATGGCCTTTTTATAACTGCCGCGGAGCCTTCTCCTGGTCCGTCTGTCCTGTTCTCGAGAGGGGTGCTTTGGTTTTCTTCAATCTGCCACTGTGTAGGAGCTTGAGCTCGACGGGTACTCGTTCTTCATTGTTCTCTCCGCCACCTCAATTGTTCTCTTTCTGTCTTGCCACTTCAAGATAAGGAATGCAGACGGAGGAACGGAATCAATCTTCGTGGCTGTCTGTCGCCGATGATATCGGTGGACGGAGCATGATTGGGGTATTGCGAGGCGCTGTGGGGTGTGGCGGGGAAAGGCACGTTTGCAACGCCACAAGAGGTGCTCTCACCGGCACGGCGACATTCTTCTGCGGTTGCGCGCCTGTGTGTGTTGTCTTGGCCACTACTGCGCCACAAGTCCAGAGCATCTCGCAACGGACACAAACTCTCATATAAACAGCTCGGAGCCGACTCGCACAGATCTGAGCCCGTCGGCGGACGCAAGATCTCAGTCCGTCACCTGGTGTGACGGTGTGTGTCTGGCGGACCGTGCAGTGGAATGTGGCGTCCAGTCCTATTACCAGTTACTGTCGCACACTCGAGCAAGCACACTGGCATAGCACGCTTCGGGCTATCCGGCTATCGGGCTGGAGACTGCTCACTAGTCAGCTGGTATGTGTGCAGGGGTGGGCGGTTGACGCCTCGTGTGTGTTGTCTTGTCTTGCCTGCCTCGTCCTTGTTCTAGATCTGGGATGACAGTGGCGAGCCAGCAAAGTGAGGAACGCTCTGCGATGCTTGATGTCCACACGGACGAGGCTTCAGAAGTCACTTGACCAAGATCCCAGCATCCCCAGATCTTGGGAACGAGGTCTGTGCGCCATCACCGGAGCTGTCCGTGTCGTCAGTTGCCTCCGTTGGTTGTCGGCCATGGCCACTGGTGTGTAAATGCCTCGTTCTGAGTTGCCTGAGCGGCGACCAAGACCGCGCAGTGTTCGTCATGGAATGCAGAACACTTTCCCGTGGTCGACAGGCTCAGTTGCCGAGGGCCGAGCTTGACATGGAGGGCATGCATAATGGCAGGTACAGCATGCAAGGCCAGCATGGTGGCTAGGGTGGACTGTCATACATGTGAACGTATGAAAGTACGGTGGAGGTCGCGGAGATTCCCACCTCTCCACCATCGAAAATATCGGGTCGGCGTTAAGGGTGGCGGGATGCCATTGTGTCGGGATTATGCGAAATTCCGCTGGATCCGGGAGCAAATCTTCGAACTGGCTTTAGTGGAAGGAGTGTCCTGGCAGGGCGCCGGCGGTTTGTACTGGGACGGAGGGGTGGTACTGGGCGGTGGGGTGGGATGGGACCGGTGCCAGGGGAGGGCAGGCAGACAGACAGGAGCTGGCTGGAGGGGAGCTGGCTGGGGCTGGGCTGGTGCGTGGGCACACTATCGATTTCGCGGTCGTCCTCAGAGTCACTCTATCCAGCAACATCAGTCAAAATGGGTTGTGAGTAACGGCGAGGACGGCCCAAACGACGACGGAGAGCAATGTGCTGATCACGAACAACCTATTCCCCGCGCGCGCCATGTCTTTTTATCGATTTCTCGTCGTTTTCATCGGTCCGCGTTATTGTGTCGCCATGTCGAAATTTCTTTCTCCGCCGTGCCCGTTGTGCCATCCCCTTCCCCTACTCGACCTAATCCTCTCCCGATAACCGTCGATTCCGCCTGCAGCGAACAAGCCCCGTGGTATCCAGGCCGCCCGTAAGCTCCGTACCTCGCGTCGCGAGAACCGTTGGGCCGACAAGGACTACAACAAGCGCGCCCTCGGCAAGTTCTACAAGACCTCGCCCACCGGTGGCTCTTCGCACGCCAAGGGTATCGTCCTTGAGAAGGTGAGCGCACGCATGCGCACGTCTGGCCTGGCATTCGGAGGTGGAAGGATGGGACGGTTTGAGAGCAGGCGATGAGCCGGGGGAACTTTTTTTTGGGAGGAGGCGTAGGAGAGACACCCACGCTGGGGTGCCGTGCGGCACGAACTGCTGTGGGAACGGAGGGACGGGATGAGACCAGGCCAGGTCGTTGCGGATTGCACAGGAGATACAGAAGAGGACAGAATGCTGACCCCACAGGTCGGTGTTGAGGCCAAGCAGCCCAACTCGGCTATTCGCAAGTGTGTCCGTGTCCAGCTCATCAAGAACGGCAAGAAGGTCACCGCCTTCGTCCCCAACGACGGCTGCCTCAACTTCACCGACGAGAACGACGAGGTCCTCATCTCGGGCTTCGGTCGCCGTGGAAAGGCCAAGGGAGACATTCCCGGTGTCCGTTTCAAGGTCGTCAAGGTCGCCGGTGTTGGTCTCCTCGCTCTCTGGAAGGAGAAGAAGTGCGTTCAAAAAACAATACACCATCAGGTGGTGGAGTTTGAGCTGACAATACCAGGGAGAAGCCCCGTTCGTAATCCTTGCGCCATCATTTCGTTGGATGTTTGGATGCACACTGTATGACTGCAACGCTCAGATGCGCTGCAAGACTTTGGACACTTTCGTGCGGAGCAAGGACCAGGATGATGCGGACTGTTTGAAGGGGAGAGGAGTGGCAGGGAACTGTCGAGGATACTGACAACGGGACTGGATACCACTGTGATCTCGTCACCATACTGAAAGGTCTGCCGTCAGTTCATTGCAGCACTGGAAGCTGTCCGACATGCCCGCAACTCTTGCGGTTGGAACCAAAACCTGGAGTTGCGAAGGCAGCTGTTCCGTGTTCTGTGTCCTTCTCACGTCGACACCTGCAACAAGAGTATGAGAAGGCCACAGGCAAGGTCTCCGCCACTCAAGACATGCTGAGATAGGGGGAAAAGCTCATGCTGTCATCTTCGCCGCTACAATTGCGCTTGCTGCCGCCGGCGACAGCTAACCAACATCGGCGACTCGTCCACTATCGACCTCGGTGGTTCAGATAGGTGCCTCAACCTTCCCATCAACTAGCCATCTGTCACACTTCTCCGACTGCGGTGCCAGCATCCATGTACCCCTCGTTCGATCGAAACAGAGTTAGCGCCACAGTCTTGGTCGACGCGCCTGGTGGTTTAACTGAAAGATCGCCCATGCTTGACCGCCTTCGGGCCGCCAACTTGACATGGCGTGGGAGCAGCAGACTATCGCCGACCGCATTGTGACCCAGATGTACATGCTCGCTTTATTGGCGGCATTAAAGAGCTCGGGGCTCAGTTGAGCCAGAGCTGAGTCGACTGAAGACCGGGATAGGGCCAGCAGTCCCCTTGGACAAGGCTGCAGTGGTTAGAGCGGTCTGCCACACCGAATGCCAACCGACCTCGTAGTAGTACGAGTAGGCAGTAGTACATGAACTTGTGAGGTTATGAGTGATGAGCGAGGTGAGCCTGGGGGGCGGCGTGGTCGCCGCGTGCCTGGTCAAGTGGGGCTGCCGCCAGCCTTCGGTCCTTCGCTGCTGAAGACGATGGCATTGGAGGCCAGTCCCACGCGCTCTGACAGCTGTGGGTAGGTGGTGGAGCAGCACCATGGACTGTGGGAAGCTGTACCCATGTCCTTCCTAATGTCGCGCTCCGAATACCTTCGCGGCTCGCAGAGTGCCACCTGCCACCAATCTCCAGCTTGTACCTCGCCCGCATACTCAAATCCCCGCTCCCCGCACCCGCTCCCTCCTGGCTGTCCCGTAGGAACTCATCGCACTGTCGAGGTCCCGTCTGACTCTCATGGCGAGAACGATGCCGAACGCAGGACCCATGACTGTGCCTCGTCATGATCCCGCTCGTGCCGCGGTATGCAGAGTGCAGTTCGTCATGGTGCGTTTGGCCCGCGACGATGAGCATGATGCTACCAAGGACACTGAGGAAGGATAGACTCAACGCAGGTGCCAGCGAGTTCGTCAACACGCAAAGCGCAGTGGAAGCAGCACCCGCCGTTGAGCACGATCCCCAGTAGCCGCCGCGCAGTGACTACACATTGTTCCGGCGATGCATTCACCGAGTGCGCAAAAGCTGAACGCGCGGCGGCCAGACACGTCAAAGACATCAGCAAAGAAAAATGCACGGGTGGGGCGCAACGTCATGCCAACCTTAAAATCACACCCATTCGTCCGTCTTCTGTTCTGTTCTTTACTACATCCCGCGTCATTATTCCTTCTTCCATGCCGCCGACATGAGTATCTCCGAGAGTAACGGGCTGCATTCGCGGAAGAGGTCTAGCGCCGAGAGGTACACCGGGAACGACGAGCGTAAGGTGGCGTAAGGTTGCGCTAGAGTAGCGCTGAGCTCCAAGTGGCTGCGTACGACGTTGTACCTCAATGTCAAGTGCACGATTGAGCTGTGGGAGAGTCATTTGTACCCAGAAGGACAGATAGCTCTCTCGGATGAAGTGCGTCCCAGAGCTCTTCCCCGGGACCTGTCGAGTGGACGAGGCACTGTGGCAAGTGGCAGACGCTAAAGCCAGTGATCGTTGTCATCCTCGTGTGGCAGGAAACGCGGTGTGGCAGCCACAATCTGTTGGAATCAGCGGACCGCGTACGTGTCAGTGACGGCGTCTAGTCCGTCTCCGAGGCCGATACGCTCGTCGTCGCTGCTTTTAGTGGTATATGTGACATAGAAAAGTTCTACAACTGCAGACGGTCTGATCTACACCGTACGGTGGTGAACCCTGCGGGATTTCGGCGATTTTGGTAAGTGGCTCGGCGGCCTCATAGATGCACAGTTCTAACACAATCTGCACACATAATACATCGTTGGTGAAACGGTATCATGCGTCGTTGCCATCGACGCGGCAGGGGTTCGACTCCCTTACGATGTACTACAAGGCAAGTTGGGAGCAAGGACAGAGGCGGCTTCATCTGTGGTTCCTTTTTCGAACATTAAATGGCATTTTTTCTCAATTTTCAGAGGGTTTATTTCGATTATTTCAATCTTTCGAGTTTTCCATCAATACCTACCTATATGCGCCCTCAACCCTACTTCCGTCGCATCCTGTCTTCACTGCACGACATGCACACCTACTGCACGGGGGTATAGCTCACTTGCCTTAATGATGTAACGTTCTGTTCATGCTTCTGACGTCTCTTAAGTGAAAGGTAAGTCACGGCTGTTTATCAACTGGACCAGACAGCAGAGGTGGGGATATCAATTGACGCGCACACGGAACATCCATCTAAGAGAAGCCTGGCATACAGGACGAGCCGTTTCGGTGAACGCGTACCCCCCTCTTCACCGATGCTCCTGCGCCTTCATGCCACCCTCACTCACGGTGTCGTGTCGCCGAGTTGTGAGTGGTACTCGATGCCCCGTTTTTCGCTGGGTATTGGCTTATTGTTTGCTCCGCTCACTGGTCACGAGCATGGCCCGAGGACCGTGCGATGCTGAGCTCGCCGACTCGCACAAGGGCAATGAAGGTTGGCGGGGCCATCCCTCCATCGTGCACACTTGCAAATCTGAACACACGTCCATCCTTTCGCAATCGTCGTTCTGCTTTGATGATCGTCAACCTCTTCGATGATCGGCCGCGACCTGATCTCCCCACCATAGAATCGTCGGCGATTTAGCTCAGTTGGTTAGAGCGCATGCTTAACACTCGACGCAGCGTTACGCATGAGGTCGGCGGTTCGACCCCGCCAAACGTCAGCAGCTGGTGAGAGATCATCTCCAGGTCACCTTTTTAGTGGTGTGTGTAGGATTATGGTCTATGAGGGACCGGCCTGGGTCGCTGCCTTCTCTGACAGTCACTCGCGATCACTCGGAGGAGTACAAGTGCTGAGCGATGAACATGGGTGTGCCGGTTAAGCAACGGATGTGTCAAAACTGATCGAGAGTCCTTTGAGTAGTCTGGTGCGCTCGCGAAACGGCCTTAAGCTGGTGAGTCGCAGAGTCCTGATAATGTGGCACAGTCCTGAGAGCCTGGGGCAAGCAACCCACGCCACCACCCTGTCCCCCACCTCGATCCTTCTGTACAAGCAGTTGTGATTCGTGTCTGGAGTTCGGATCCACCTGATAAAGTTGTCTGAAACCACCTTTGGGCCATTGAGTTTTATCGAAAATCAACGATAATGCCACCGAAATGTATCGGAGGCATGTAGAAGATAAGTCGTGGCAGTGGGGCCGAACAGGAGGAACTGCCAGGAGCACGTCATGTTCCTGTCTGTGGACAAGGTGGACGCATGGAGATTCCTCGTCGATCACTTCCACCGTTTGAGCCAGAGGTTATAGACGAGCCTAAGTAGGAAGTCCACCAGCTGCGAACCGAATCACCCGCAAGCGATGATGTGATGAGATGATGTTGTGGCACTTTTGAGTCTCGTCTATATCGTCTAATTTCAGGTGCGCTTCAAAGCATAACACAAGCTCCAAGTCTGCGTTTTTTTTTTCTACCAACCCATTCAGCTAGGCCGGAGATAGATCAGTAGGCCCGCAGGCTCGTGGCACATGCATTCGCACACGGTTCAAGAATGCACGCCACATACGTTTCCCCGACCGATAGGAGTACATGCAGATCATTTCTGTGCCTGTCGATCTCTTCCAAACCGAGAGATTCTAAATGTCCGTCGGACAAGTCTCCGCCTCGATCATAAGCCTCCTTGGCTTCATTGGAACCGTAATAGACATTGGAAGTGTATGGAAGCTCGCTCATGTCTCGTAACGCCGCAACCGCTCGACGCTGGATGATACGTGACGCATATGCGATACACACGGTGTCTTTCAGTGTCCTAAGATTACCGCCGGGCTCAACGAGGCGAGGCTAGTTCGGCGTTAGTCCCAGTTTGGAAGGTAATGATCTGCGTCGATCTTCTGCGATCGACGACCGTGGCTTCTGGGCCAGGAAAGAGAACGTTTCAAAGTGGCACACTTCATGTGGCGCACCCTGGCTACTGAATTTTTTTTTTCCCTCGCTAGCACTTGAATGCAGCATACTTGGACACTTGATCGCTTGGTCCTCATAGAGCAAAGTCCGATCCGGACTCTCTTTTGCCGTTTTACCAGATGCTCTGGCGGATATTGGAGGAATGAAGGCGCACCCGAGGTAACACTGGCGGAGTGGACATCCGCCGTATTGCTATCGTAGTGAATGGAGGTTCCTTCTTTGTTGTCGTACTTGTACGTAGCAGTAGTACGCCGCTGCGATGACCGGCGACTTCACGGTGTTCTGTGACGCACATTACAAATATGATAGTCCACTTGCGCGTCCCTTGAGAAACAGTTAGACTCAAGCTCATGTTCAAGTAACTTTCTGCTGAAATGCACAGTTCAGCAGCTGTATTCCTCCGCGTCCATTCTGCAGGCGATCAAGCCACGATTTTGGCATGCACGGACGTACATTCGGATATACAGAGACCTAATTCCTCCCTCTTCGCTTCTGTGAACTCTTGCTGATGAACTCTCTGCTAAGGCCCCCGCTGATGCCAACCCCCACGCCCAGCGATGCCTCAGCTTCTTGGCACAGACCAAGACTTGCAGCCCAGCCAGAGGCCCGCCTAGAACGGAGGCGGGACGAAAGAGAGTATCGGCGTCTGAGGGCGTGACTATCTCGACGTTGGCAGGGCGGGCTGTTGCAGTTCGCTTTGGGGTGGCACAGTCCGCAGGGCAGGGTGGTGTGCTGCACATGGAGGAGAGCAAGGATCGATGCAGGGAGAGCAAGGGCAACGAAGGCCAGTCTTCAGCCTAGACTCTCTTCCTACTGGTCCTCAGATATGTTCCAGGATGAGCTCGAGGGAGCTCGAGGACGCCCTTGTCACGCGGTGGCGATGCGCACAGACACACACTGACGAGACCGCGCGAGGAGAGGGTTCGTCCCTCCCAGTGCTGCTGTCGAGGATGCTATTGGTGTCGCATTCGAGGGCGCTGACCACGGCACCAGAACCCGGCGGCAATGTGTGCGCCGACTACCAAGGATGCAACGACATCCTCCTCAAGACAAGACAGAGTTGCAAAGTACGAAGCTGCAATACAGTTTGAACGCTAATCTTGTCGCTCGTGGTTTTGTATTTACCCATCTCCGATCCGATCCTTACGGCCGCATTTCCGACTGACATCAGATCATGTATGTACTACAAACCCACGCCGAGCTGTGGAGTTTAATGTCTTCTAGCGGTTCCTCTGTACCTCTCGACGCAATCCTGCGGCGCTCCCATCTCGGTGAAAGACACTCCCGACAGATTCCGGTTACGGCACTTGGGTATGTAGAAGTTTCAAAAAAAACTTGGTCCAAGTCTGTTCATGGTGGACGGCGAACTCTATGAACGTTGATGAGGGCCAAAATGATATAAAGGAGGTCGGTGCTCGACTCCAAGAGACCCCATTCTCATCAACAGTTCCCGCAACACATCGAGCCCTCGAGCTCAGACCACGGATTCACAAACCAAGGTCCTGCTTGCCGGTCAACAGGTCCATGATGACTGGTACTTAAGCCACTCGTCCTCTGTCGATTCAGACATCACATAACGTTCCCCAATTCTAGACTCCGCTCCTCTCCTCGTTACTGGTAACGAGTCCCCGACCTCCCCATCCATCCTCCGAACCCTCTAGACATAGAACTATAGCCACTCTCTCTTGCTGGCCAAGAGCGAGTCCGCATGACGATCCGGCATCTCATGTCCACCACCCCTATCTCCCCCCATGATAGCTGGTCTATCAGCAACACCCACGGCAGCAGGTCTGTCTCCGCAGCTGGTCTGCAGCAGCAACCTCAAGGGCTGAACACCTGGTCTGTTCCCATCAACCCCACTGCCTGGATCCCACAATCAGCTAGCCTGCCCTCCTCCTCAGCTGGCCTGAGCCCCACCTTTATCGACAGCAGGACTGTCTCCCCCGAGCTGCGCTCCCCACACAGCAGGTCTGTCCACTCCAACAGCCGGTCCGTTCCCACCCCGCCTATCCATGTTCGCCAGGTGCGACCACCCTAATATTCCCCGCCTCCACCGACCCAACTTTTTATGCTTTTCGACCCTTGACGGGCGCCACCCCCACCGCACCTACGACGCATAGCACGAATGCGGGCACGCAAGCAGCTCTGGCAGCCCTTGCTGATAGCGACAACCCTGGTGGTTACGCTGGACCCGCCCCGCCTCACGCGCAATGCGTCCGCATACGCGTTATTTCTAGAACAAAGCAACGCACACAGGTCACACGAGCCGCACCCCACTCGGCCTCGAGAGAACGACCCTGGTGGTCTTCTCGCACCCCGCATACGCTTCCTGACCCTGGAGGTCTTGATAGCCCTCGATTCGAGCTGGTCTCTACAATCTACCCGAGCTGGTCTCCCCACTAAAGAATACATATAATCTGAGCTGGTCTCCTCATCTATCCGAGCTGGTCCAACCTCGCCTTGATGGCCCACCCCTCGTACGCTGGCCGTACCGACACACTACAATACCTACACTCGAGCGCTGGTCGCCTAATCATCCCTCCTGCAAAGACATACTACTGCACTGGCTGCAAGTAGACACTCTGGCACATAACACCCTCTGCAAAGACATACATTCTTGTGCTGGCCACAAGGACAGACACTCTGGCATCTCCCGCATAGACACACTATACGTGCTGGACACGAATAGACACTCTGGCGTCTCGCATAGACATACTACTCCCTGCTAGCCAGACTGTAGACACTCTGGCACACTCCACTCGCAAAGACAGACTACACTGCGCTGGCCGCGGAATAGACACTCTTGCTCACGGCGCTGGTCGTCACTCTTCTACCATACCAACAACCTTACGTCCCCATACCTCATGACATCACGATACCCACGACCCCCACCTAACGAGTAGACTATATCTCCCACCTCCCGTAATCAATAGCGATATCGCTTCACCACTGGTCGGCCCCACATCATCTCTTCCTCCGCTGGACGGACACCGCTGGTCGGTTTAAGTTTTTAGTTTCGCTGGATCCGCTAGCCGGCATCCTCCGAGTAGATTTAGATAGATAGAATATACTAGTCCTATGACATCCTCCTTTAAGTTCAGCTGTTCTTGCGCTGCTTTGCCTTTGCGTTCCGACAATGATGGCGATGACGAGCCACCCCAATTGCCCGCGGAAGGAAACCTTGGACTTTTATGGAAATACGGAAATAAGTGATCAGGTCTCTCGTGAGAGCCACGCGCCACATCTTCCCACGGTCTTCCCCTGTTTTGGCCCTGACCACCTCCACTCTAGGCGGGCTGTAGACACAGAGAGCTCCAGATCTCCACAAGCTCGACAGCTCTTATCATATCACCCACCCTCGCATATACCCACAATGTCCGACTCTGAAGACGACTTCATGTCCGACAAGTTCCTCGTCGACGTGGCGCAGGAGACGACGTACTCGTCGCGGCGCGCCAAGGCGGAGCTGCAGGGCATGCGGCGGGGGCAGGCGCACAACGCGCGCGTCCTGCCGCGGAAGCAGGAGGAGGAGGTGCGGCGGCGTGCCGGGCTGAACAAGAGTCTGTTCGACGATGATGACGAGGAAGAGAGCAGAGGAGGAATCGGCAGTGCCAGTGGGAGCAGCTCCAAGCCCGCCGCTCCGAAGAAGGACGCGGGCCAGGCCAAGGCTATGGACTTTATGAAGAAGATGGGCTGGAGCGTTGGCGAGAGCCTCGGCCGCCGGCGGAGCGCGAGTCCGGAGCGTAAAAAGGCGCGTACCGACGAGCCGCTCAGGATATCCATGTGGGCAGGTAAGTGTCTTGGTAGGTATGTGAGCTCTCGCTGACCTGCCAGGACGCAAGGGCCTGACTGCGCGATCGCCATCGCCTCCGCCGCTCCCCAAGCGCCTCAACCCCGATGAGATCACGCCGGAAGCGCATGCGCGTCTGGAGACCAAGGCGACGACATTCCGCGGCCAGGTCGGCGCAGACTTTACCCAGCGCGACATGGAGAGGAAGGCGTACAAGGCGCGGGAGATCTTGGTGGACCTCGACGCGAAGAAGGGGATCAAGGTGAGCTGCAGTCAGACGGCGGCAGGCACAGTTACCTCTGAAGCGCGATTTACTGACACCCAGTTTCACCCACTCCATGCCGACCCCGCCAACCCCGAGGCGCTGCCACGCCCGCTACTCATTCGCATCTATCCAGAACTGGATACTACTCGGTCGCGTTCTGCCTCGCCTGTGCTTGCTGCAACACCTGCGCCGCCAGCACCGAGTGCGACGGCCATCGCCGCATCTGCGCGTAACCTCTCAGCTGCAGAGAAGCCGCGGGAGCAGATGCGTCGTGACATGCTCGCTGATCTCGGCGGGGCGGAGGAGGAAGAGGTGCGCTTTGGTATACCTGCCGCTGAGAAGATCGAGGGCCTCAAGGAAGAGAAGAAGGATGATATGCCAGACGCCGAAGAGCCAGACTGGGAGGAACTGGTGTCTGGCACTAAACGAGTCCTTTCCATGAAGGTGAGTCTGCACTCTATGTTATAAGCCCTGACGTTCAGCCCGAAGACAACCTCGCGTTCCTCGTCAGCCAGCTGCGTCACGAGCACCTGTTCTGCTTCTGGTGTGGGTCCAAGTACTCTAGCTGGGCCGAAATGGACGGGCCAGGAGGATGTCCCGGCGAGACCGAGGATGACCATTAGAGAAGTAGTAGAGAGCAATGGCACATGTCGTGCATGTATGTATGTACAAGGGTGGTATCAGTCGTGAATGCAGGGTGGGTCGTAAGATGAGGTCTGCTCTTCAAGGAAGCAGTATCCGAGTGCCAGGAGACGTCTAGTATCGCCGCTTGAGCTCATCGCGCTCTGCCCACTCAGCACGCGTAACAGCTTCCTCGAGGTCAGACAGCTGCTCGTGAAGGGCCAGGAACATCTCTGAAACGGTGGAGGTCTGAAGGAGTGTCAGCAGTCGGGCTGGATACCATCTGGCAGCATCCGATACCCACAAACTCGTTGTACCGTCCCACCAGCCCCGCAACATCGGCTCGCGTCTGTTCCAAGTTGGTGTACCGCGCAGCGACGCGCTCTGTGCCGACCTTGAGTGCCGGTTTCAGTGAAATGATGTCTGCTGTCAGCTTGGGGGACAAGAAAGTTCACGCCGTTGTGCAGAACAGCGTTTACCCAACCCATCACTCACCATCGAGACCTTCGGCTCCTGCAACGCCGCGTTTGTTGTACACGTCAATCTCCCGCAGCCCCTTCTCGGCCTCGACGATGTCCGCACGCGACTCGAGCACCAGCGCGGTTTTGGCAGGTATCGAGAGAGTGTCGCCGGCCAGCGCGGTCGCGGCCGCGTCGTCGTCCGTCTCGGGAAGCGTGCGGATAAACGGCGCGTAGCGGTCGTCTGCATTCCGTTAGCTTATGACAATGACAGGGATAGAGCATCAAAAGTGACTTGGATTGCTGGGATACAACGCACCGCCGTGTGTACGTTGTCAAACGCGTCGTCAACGCTCCTGTTACTCACAATTCTCAAGAAACTGCTTGATGGGCGGGCTAGCCTCGGCAACCTCGTCGAGCTTGGCGCGCAGCGCCGCCGTGCGATGTGAGAGCGTGACTGCGTCCGCGTCCGCATCAGGCTCTCCGGTCGCGAGGAGAGTGGACGCTGGCGCGCCGCGGACACGCGCCTCGAGCGCGCGCAGGCGCAGTTCGGTCGGGAGCGCGTCCAGCTGTGCAGGCCGTGGTCTATCCGTTGATGTCGTCGTGTCGGCCATGTTGAAAGACGGGAGGGTCGTAGCGGTGATGTATGAAGCAAATCGATTGTTGTTGACGATGTTGATGATGCCAGGACGGAGGGATTGGGTGGCGTCACCCACCTGCCAGTACATTCTTCGGATCCGAAATCAGTCTCCACTGCGGGGATATAAATTAGAGACTTCGTCATGATCTTGTTGTTGCCTCTCCCACCTTTGCTCAATCACCCACCACGGCATACAACACAAAACATGACGCTCCAGACCCGACCCCTCTTCGGCGGCGCCATCGCCATGCCCCTGCCCGCCGACTATCTCGATGCTAGGTAAGTAACGTCGTGAGCGCCAAGGTGTGGTGGAGGAATACGCATCTCGGGGTTGAGTCCTTGACGACTGCACTGCTTGGTCGGGCAGCTGCCATGACGGCTCTCTGAGCGGATCTAACTTGTTCTCTTTACTGCTGAGAACAGCTGTTCTATCAGTGAATCGCTCTCTAACCTCCACTGCCTGTCATTTCATGTTACTCAATCGTACTGACCCACAGCGACATGCGCCAGATCCCCGACAACCAGGAGGTCTTCCTGTCCGCGGACAGCGACACGAGCGTGATTGTCGAGCTCCTCTCGCTCGTCACCGAGGACGGTGCCAAGGACGACCTGTGGGCCGCTGCCAAGTAAGTCGGTATTGAAGGCTCCTTGGTGGAGATGGGGCTGTGGGCTTTATCGCATTGGGTGGCAAATGATTAAAGAGAGAGCTCTAGACCGATATGCTGCCTATATGACTCCTGAGGTGCCTGGTGCCAGCCATCGCTTCACCGTGTCTTCCCGCTGACATCTAGGTTCCACTTCAACTCTGTCGCGCACGACAACGCGTCTCTCTCGAACACGATCCTCACCCCTGCCCCCGGCACGATCCCTCCGGTCCCGCAGACCGCCTCGTCAGCCGCGAGCCTGACGACTCCCACCCCCGTTGTGCTGGTCGGCACGCAGCGTGTACACAAGTACAGCCACGACCCCACGGGCGCCCCGCGTCCTGGCCACGAGAGCGACACCCCCGACGAGGTATGGATCAGCCTCGCGCTTTGGCGCGTCGATGTGACCATCGGCGGCAAGCGCAAGACTGCCGACGTCGTGTGTACCGCCAATGTCCGCGCCAGCGCCCCCGGCGGCGCCGAGGAGGTCCAGAAGACCCAGCAGTGGCTCACCGAAGCGGTCAAGAGCATGAAGATTGTCGACTGGGACCTCTTCGCCGACGAGTAGAGTTCGGCTCCTCGTTCGGTCAACAACTGTCTTGGCCCATCAACCCCACCAATGTCACCACCAACCTCCTTGTTCCCACTCCCTCGAACTGTATCCCCACCCCATCAAAGCAACAGAATGCCACTGGCCATTAGAGCTGGTCCACGAGCCAAGGCTGCAAGCCGCTCGTCGATGTGGTAAACACGTAGATCTTAGGTAGACCTCCATAGCATTATATTCTCTTCCATAGCACGAATGCATCAGCACAGCAGCTGCCAACCAGCCCAAATATCATTGCCCGCACGCACTGCCTGCCCCATTGGCCCCGGACTGATCACTAAAATGCATGTGGTACTGTAACAATGCGCCTATGCAACAAACTCCATCTGGAAGCCACTCTGAATGCACTAAACACCCCCACCACAATCACGCCAGGTATCGGTACACGCCAATATCGTTGGTTCGTTCAAGGTACTCGCGCTGTGGCGTAAGCTGGTGTCGTTGCCTGCAGTGACTCACGTCAATAAGACCCTCTACGCGCTTCTTGATCAAGCCCATGCTCGGCTGGAAACGGCTGCTGAGCTGGTGCGCCACCTCAGAAATAAGGTCGTTGTGAGTCATCGTCTTGCGGTTCTTCATGATGCGGACAATACACGCCTCCACCTGATGCTTCCTCTCCTCGTCCACCATCTCCTGCGTCTCCTCGCGCTCCTTTGGCGTCTCCACCTTGCTTGCCACCTGCATAATCTTGATGCGGGCCAGCGGAGATGTGAAGCCGTCGTTGAATGCAAATGTGTCGTTGGCGCCAATGTCGCGGCCCTTGGGCGACTTTGTGAGGACACGGAACTTGCCGCATGCAAGCGACTGCAGTGTGCGCTGCAGGTCCTGCTCCGCAAGGTCCGTTGCCGCCTTGATTTCCTGGAAGAATGTCAGCACAGTTGATTCGAGGCGTATATTGGCCTGCCACTCACGCTGTAGCTCAACGTCTCTCCCTCAGGGACATCCTCAAATAGAAGCAGAACCACCAACGCCTGTGTTGACACGTTGAGATCGTGAGCCCGCGCCTTGAAGCGAACGCGAACATCGGCCGTGCCCAGGTTGGCCTGCCATGTCAGGCGACGGCCAGAGTGCCGCGAGTCGTAGTACTTTTGGTACACCTCTGTGACTTCCTTGAGCTGTCCGCCAAACGAGCATGTGCTGGTCGCGACGATCGGCTGCGGCCAATAGCTAGCCGTAAGAACATTGACACTGAGCTCAAACGGAATACCGCCGTTCCGGTTAAGATAGTGCCGGAAGGTAGTCGCCGATTCTGAACTGATGCGCATGTCTGTAAACATGCCCTCGAGTTTCTGGGTGAACTGGAATCCCATTTCGACCTTGAGCTTGGCCACCATGCCACGCTCGGCATCGTCGGAAGCGCTTCGTCCGTAGAGTAGGCGTCGCGCGAGGTGGTTCTTGTAGTAGCGCTCAAACTTGTCCTTGTCAGATAGGAAGCGGAACAGCATAATGGTCTTCTCCAGCGCCTCGTCAATTTCCTCGTCCGTCTTGGCTTTGGCGCCCTTCTTCAAGTGCTCATCGATGAACAAGGACAGGAACTCGGGCGAGCGGTTGTTGGCGTTGATGAAGGACTGGAAAGCCTGCGGGTCAGCTTGTGTCGCGTCCCTGTACTCGCCTCGTTGATCGACGCCTGGACCTGCTTGTCGCCGTTGAATGCCGTGTCAAGAACAGCGTCAAACTTGTCCTTGAGATCAAGCACATCCTGGACCCAGCGGAGAGCCTGCGCAAGAGCAGTCGCTTGTGCACTTGGCGCCTTTGCTTTGCCCTTGCCCTTGGGGTCCTTGTCGTCCTCCACGTCCATTCCGGGTCCGGTGTCGGCAGGCCCGCCCGCTGCACCGTCGTTGATTCCCTTGCCGCGTGCTTCAGCGCTCTCGCGAAGAGCAATGCGAAGGGCATCCTTGCCAGACTGCTCGGGAACCCTGAGAAACAAGGTATACAGCCTCTTGAGGTCCTCGGTACGGTCGGTATCCAGCATGGACACCAAGCCAGTACCCGGCATGTGGAGAATGGTTTGCAAGTGGGTGGTCAGCAGGTGCTCCACCAGGAGGTCCTGCAAGGGTCCAGACGTAGACGAAGAGAGGTAATGTGTCGCGCGATCCTGTTCTTCAGCCAAGCGGCGTTCCACCTGTTTAAGGGTCAGTGCCGCCGCCCTCACCAACACACGATAGATGAACTCACATTACGAAGATATGCTGGTGCGTCACCGTGACCGAGCATGGCGACTGATTCCTGGCGGTAGAACTCTGCGCTGCGGCGGAGAAACTCGGGCTCAAAGTCTGTTGCGTAGACTGTTCGCCCACCCATACGTTCTGGGTTGTCGAGACGGAGGAGGAAGTCGACACAATCACGCACAGACGAGGCCTGAATAGTTTGCCCATCACGCTCGAGCTGCACCTGATTCAAAAGGGTGGCGATGAGGTGGGTGTGAATGGGATGCTGAGGAGAGCGGACGATATGCGAAAGGAAGAGAGCCAGACCAACGTCATATGCTGGTGGAAGCTGGTTGAGAAGAGTATACCCCTTGTCCTGGCACGCTGTCAGCAGGGTTGCGCCATGGCCGAACGTACCATGTACCTCAAAATCTCCTTGATTTTCATCATGGCTCCGACGTGGTCATCCCACACGCCCTTGACCGCGCGGAGAAAGCGGTCACCCTCGACGGCGTACTCGACGGCTTCGGCACTCCCTCCAAGTGCGCCTGTGCCAGCCGTTCCGCTTGCTCGCGGAAAGGCGGGAACGATGCGCTCTTCTGCCAGTCGGTCGAGATACTCCGCAACGATGGTCTTGAACCCAGAATACAGCTGTTCCCCATCTGACGCGGTGTCAGTTGAGAAGACTTGAATATCAAAGGAAGACGAGCACAGACCAGCATGTGCAAGCCGGTAACGGCCCTACTCACGCTTGTGAAGCACCATGTTATAGGCATACCGGTAGTTTTCCTCGAATGAGATCTTGGGCGCATTCTTGTTCTGAATCTCCCGGATCGCATGTGCGAGCTTTGTCCAAGTGTCCTTGAACGACGTGTTTGGGCCGAGCTGCGATGAGTTAGTATAAAGGAAGAGACGAGCGTCGCGCTGAGCGAATCAAGGAATTCGGTCGGCAAGGAGCTGTCATGACAGGGAGCTCGCCGGCGATGGCCACCGAGCGGCTGTACCCTCTGGTGAAGCAAATTGCAGCTTGACCGACGCATTCTCGCGTCTCGTAACCCCGTCGCATAACAACAACATACCCTTGGAGGCGGGCGCTGAGAGACAATGTTAGCAAGCACACGCGTCAAGGGGAAGGTGCGCGGTGCGCGACCTGTCAACTCACAACCCGGGGTTTACCCCTACGCGCCGAGCCCATAGACATGGCCATGATGGGCAGCGGAAAGGTGAATGACGAAAGGAACTTATTAGGGATGAAGTCGGCCAAGGGGGAGTATAGGAACTGGGAGATGGATGAAAGTGACCGCGGTCAATGCTAATGATAATGGTGAATGAGTGAAAGCGACTCCGACGACGACGACAATGATGATGATGATGATGATGATGATGATGATGATGGTAACGACGACGACTTGACAAGTTGAACAAAACAAATACCGGTAACTACAGTACTAGGACTCTGAGGATATGTCAAGTATTCAAATTGGGATCACAAAAGTAAAACAAATCATAATCCGAGTTCATTTGAAAGTGAATGAGTGAGTGAGTGTACTGGATCTACACAATCAGCATCGTTCATCAGCTCTGGGGTGAAACGGAAGTAAATCCACGTGGTGCTTATTGCATCCCATCCTACCAACAGTAGTATTAGTATTAGTATTCGCCTTTAGTTATTTGTTATTGTTATTGTTATTGTAATTGTTATTGTAATTGTAGTTGTTATTCTATTTATTATCTTATTTTTGTTTTATTTTGGTTCCATTGCATTGTATTGCATCATGATCTCATGATGATTTGTTTGATTTGTTTGATTTGTTTGATTTGTTTATCAACCTCCACCACACTGTCCCTTTGTCCCTTCTTCAACTCTTTGTCATTTGCCGTCGCCCTATCCAAGGTCGCCCAAGCCGTCGCTACCGAGATGGTTCGCATCAAGAACAAGCCCAAGATCAAACCCTCTCCGCTGCGCTCCTCTCTCTCAGCAATGTCGTCGGAACAGCGGCCACTCGGTGACGGCCTACTAGCATGGGATGTCATGCAAATATTGGGCGTCTCCGTGCAGCTGTACCCGCTTCTCGACCGCGGCAAGTATGGAGGGACCACCGAGTGGATAACCCCATCATCATATATGGCGGCGACGCAGGCGGGTCTTGATACCGTCCTGGCCAGCATAGACCACATGAGGGGAATTGTCGAGTACGATTATTGCGCGGGAGTGTGGCACTTGAGCAGCAACATCAAAGTTGAGGACCTTTCTCCCCGCGTTCAGAGGGTTGTCGCACTCGTCGAGGCGCTTGGATCTGTCAAGCACGCTCTGGAGGTAGTTGAGGATAGGATTTATGACGTTGTGCACGATGATACCGCGCCGAGTGCTTGCAAGTCGTCACCGTGGACCGCAGAGAAGGCGAAGAGGAACGTCAAGAAGGTTCGCATCGTCGAGCCATTAGTCAAGCAGCAAGTCCTTGAGCGAGTATCGGATAGCAGGGATAGAAGTCGTTCAGGATCCTCTCAGCAGCCAACGCCCTCTTCATCTACACGCGACCTGAACGATCTAGATGAACTGGAGTCCGTGACAAAGTACTCGGAGGATGATGAGGACGACTTGGAGTCCCTTACCCCCGAGACGGACGACGAGTCGAGCTGTAGCGACAGCTCAACAGTCCAGCCAGCCCAACCTTTGCTCCCTTCACGTCCCTTGTCAACACCATCACTCTTGGGGTCGTCGTCGACAGTCATGCTCTGCGCTGGGTCTTCGTCCACCTTAATGGTACCCCGCGCGTCCTCATCAACATCCACGATTGCCCCATCTCTTGCAAGCACACCTGGCCATTCGTCCTCCACGTCTTCTGCGCCCTCGCCATTTTTCCCGCCTATCCCCTCCACTCCCGAACCGCCCTCATCATCTCCTCTGACGTCGGTGCCATCTTCGTCTCCGCCCCCCGTGGCTGCAGATGACCTCACAATCTCAGCCACATTGCCTACCCAAAAGCAGCCCCATTCTTTCATTGAGCCCATGTCTGCGCGTTTTGAGCAGAAGTACATCGTCTTGGCCAAGGACCCCGCGGCATTGCCTTTTTATCATGGCCGTCAATGGATCGATGAAGACGCTTTTCAAGCGAGCAGGAAGAGGACCCTGCTGGAGGAGGAAATGGACGCCATCGCCGCCGGGTTGGATATTACGGCGCCGCGGGCGCGGCGGTCGCTGGGGTCCGCATCTGCCTCCTCTGCCACTTCAAGTTCAGCCCCTGCCTCTGCCAATGACTCGGCCTCGCGCAACTGCACTGCCTCGCAGCCGAAAGCCAAGCGCAGAAAGGTCAAGAGTTTACCGGGCTCTGCCCCACCGCTTACATCTTCCATGGCGTCCATGCCCTCTGCCGACAATCCCTCAACGTCCCACACCCCGGCGCAAGCGAACGCATCAGTGTTGTCGAGTCACACGTCAACACACGCTAAGAGAAGCAGATCGCTCACATCAACCGAGTCCGATGGCATCAGAATACGCCCGGTCCCCTTTTGTGTTCTTCTGCCCCATTCGCGGAAGAGCTCAGAACGAACTGCCTCTCGCACATCCATGCCAGTGTGCCCCTCTATCCCGGCAACCCTTCCCGAGGTGCCGCAGACGCCGCGGTCGTCGTCATGTTTGCCCTCGGAGTTGTGATGGAATGAGATCGAGTTTGAGGTTAGTAGTTAGTCTGCCCAGAGGGAAAGATCTGGACCATAATATTGTTAGTAGTTGATACTTTGTTGATAGAGCCCTTTTGCGGGCGTCGCAATGTCGTTTTCCCTGTTGTGAATGTCGTCTAAATGCCAGAATGGTGCATGATGCTCGTCTACTGTTTTACTACTGCTGGGGCTGTGCGTCCTCCGGGAGGTGACCGTTCTGCATGGCCTCAAGCTCGGAAAGAACGTTGTCAAAGGCGGCCTGGCGGACAGCGTCTGCGCGCTGCGCCTTGGCGCTGAGGGGGTAGCCGTAGCGGAGCTCCTTGGGGGCCTTGCCGTACTCGGGAGCGGGGCCGCCACGGTGGGCGCGGTACACGCTGTCAATGTGCGCGCTGGTCTCGGCGGTCCACTCGGAGCGCGCAAGGGTGACGGCAACAACGTCGGCAGAGGTCAAGCTGCGGTCGGCGAGGTAGGTGCGGAGGTCAAAGTTCTCGCGCGCGGGGGCAGTGGCGGAGGACGACGATCCCTGCTTGATGACAACAAAGGCGTAACGGTGCTTTCCCGAGCCGTTTGCGGGCGCAAAAGGCTCGTAAGCGACCTGCTCCTGTCCGGGAGCAGTGAAGAGGTTGACCTCTCCCGAGGTAACGGAGAGAGGAATGTCGGTCTTGGCGTAGTGCAAGCGCTCGGTGAACGACTGGGTCTCGTGGTTGGGCGAGTCGGGGTCGACGACAAGGAGGGTGAAGAGAGCCTCGGGAACGGGAGAAGCCTCGGAAGGCGTGCTAGGGTGGGAGAAGAGCTGGACACGGAGCTCCGGAGGGTTGGCGAACGCGGTAGCGGGGTTGATCGAACCAGCCTCGAGGGAGCCTTCGGAAGTGGCAAGACGGATAGCACCGATCGGCTTGTGGTCGGGGAGGAGGTCGGGCACGACACCAAGCTGGTTCACACGCTGCATGACAAGGTCAAGCTCTCCCTCCTTCCTCCATGCGCGCTCGGCGAGGTGGCGCATGACGGCCTTGTCCATCTGCCCCTTTCCGGCCGACTGGCGGAACGCGCGACGGGTTGACGGGTCGTTGACCCATGCGTCGATCTCGGCACGGTTTATCCTCTGGGCCTCCTCGGCAGACGGAGAGGCTCCAGCAGACTTCTTGAGCGCATCAAGACGTGCCCGCGAGGCAGCGTTCTGCTCCTCGAGGTACGAGAGCGCAAGGTCGTATGCCGGGTCGGCGCCAGCAGGAAGCGCGGGCTCAAACGAGGCGGCGGAAGCGGAGGACGAAGCGCGGACGGCAAGGCGCGAGGGGCCGGGCGCCGAGAGCCTGGCCCGTGCGAAGAGTCGAGGGGCGGCCATGGTAGTGAGTTTTCTAGGTGTTGTTCGCTATGCAAGACGACGAGCTCAATGGCTAGAACTGGCAAATGCATAACGAGCAAAGGACGGTGACCGGCGAGCGGAGGCCATCGGATCTGGTCCAACTTTTGTATCGCCGATTTGTGGCAATTTTACCACGTGGCCAACATGGCATTGGGAGTTGACATGATCGTCGCCCTTCTCTCTTGTGACTTTGGTGGTCGAGGTCGCTTTCATCATCGTTTTCGACGTTGTGTTGGTGGTGTCTCGTCTGTTCGTCGTCGACTTTTTGTCTTGTTGACACGTTTCTATCATCTCTTAATCACCAACACCTCTTCTTAGACATCATTCATTGTCACCTCAGCATTCATAACAGCACACGGAACTCTTCACTGCCGTAGCTGATATCGCACTTCACGAACAGCACCACCCACATCCAGCTCTCCAGCCCCGCCCCGCTCTCACCACCTTCATCATACGCTCACGACACTGCCAGTGTCCGACAACGCCCACGACGCGCGTCCACATTGCGGCTTCTCGCCAAACTATCCTTTCATAGCGCGCGACATGCATCAGGACCCGGACGATAGTACCGCTCCATCATCGTCGTTGAAGCGACCTCGCGCCGAACCTCCTAGTCCGTCGTCGCTTTCATCACCAAAGCGGGCTGCTTCAGAGGACGTGCTCGCCGTCACAGTCTCAGACGCCCTCCCCCAACATCTCAGTCTTGCTTCTGCCGCCTCTCAGCTTCCTTCATCGCCCCTCCGTATGGACTGCGACGACGAGGTAGAGAGCGTTGGCTGGGTTCAGCGCACTGGAGAGGTGTCCCTTGAAGAGGGCGCCGACCTCCAGGACGCTGCTTTCGCAGACCTCTACAACGAGGTGCTCAGTGCGTCTCAGAAACAAAGTCTTTTCATCTAACCACGCAGCCGCCCTTCCTCCCCCTTACAAAGCGGGCGACGTATTTTATCTTGTCCCCAAGCCGTTCCTCAACTCGCTAAAGCAGTATGCTTTCACAAAGGAGGGACCGGTGCCCCAGCTCGACCTCTCGCCTTTGATCGAGCCCAACAGCGCTGTCGAGGTTACCTCCTTTCAAACATGCCGTCCGGGCACGCTTTGGACGCTCCGGCCAGGCCTCGAAGAGGACGAGGATTTCTTCTACGTCGCTGCTTCTGGGTGGAAGGCGCTTACCAAGGCGTTCAACTACCCCGCAGACGCCCCCTCACTCCCTCGCTTGTGTCTTGCCGATGAACGCATTGAGATCTCGCCCAATGTGTACAAGATCCACAGGGTGGTCGAGAACCCAGACATTCCCGTGCCCCCCGCCGCGCCTGTTCCTCCCAAGCTTGTCACCATTCCGAGCACTACCAAGGTAGTAAAGGTCCAGCAGTTTGTGCGCGCCATTGCCGACAATATCCAAACCGGAACGCCGCTCCGTCTCTGGGCGCTAGATGCACAGGACCCCCTTCCCGCCCTTCAGGTCGCCGCAAAGGACATGCCAGGTCTGGGTGCAAAGCTCATCCGCGGCGAGCAGACTTTGGCGGGCCTTGGCTTCTCTAATGGCGACTCTATTGTCTTTGAGACTTCCAATGGCAGCGCTAATGCCTACCTCGTCAGCATTGACGGCAACGGCAAGGCTATCGAAAAGCCCGCGCCGCTGTTCTCCAAGCCTGCGTTTTATTCGGGAGAGTCGTCGGCGCACAGCGGTGCCCTCGCTCTCCACCGACCCGAGACGCGTTCTCAGTCGCGCAGCCGCGGCAAGGGTCTCGTCGGCTTGAATAACCTTGGCAACACGTGTTTCCTCGCGTCAGCTACCCAGTGTCTTAGCAACACCCACGTCCTGGCCGAGTACTTCCTTTCGGGTGTCTACCGCGAGGAGCTCAACCCCGACAATCCTCTTGGAATGGACGGCCAGGTCGCAGAGGCCTTTGGTGAGACTGTCGAAAACCTCTGGACATCTCCTTCGCACTCGTCCTTTTCCCCTCGACGCCTCAAGGCGACTTGCTCGCGCTTTGCTCCTCAGTTTGCCGGCTATGGACAGCACGACACGCAAGAGTTCCTTGCCTTCCTCCTTGACGGCCTTCATGAGGATCTGAACCGCATCAAGAAGAAGCCCTACATCGAGAAGCCTGACTGGAAGGCAGGAGGCGGCGACCGTGAGCTGGCCGAGCTTGGCAAGGAGTGCTGGGAGGGCTATAAGAAGCGCAACGACAGCGTTATTGTGGACCTCTTCCAGGGCCAGCTGCAGAGCACCCTTGTCTGCCCAGAGTGCAAGAAGGAGTCTATCACCATGGACCCGTTCATGTACCTCACTGTTCCCCTTCCCATCACCCAGACTCGCACATTCAAGTGCATCTACTTCCCGGCCGACACGGACAAGGCACCGCTCAATGTTCAGCTGCTGGTGCCCGCCAACGCCTCGTTTGCGGCCGTCAAGGACAAGCTGGGCGTGCTGGTCAAGACCCCTGGCGCTAATATCATCGGCTTTGACTACTGGAAGGGCGGCGTGTACAGCTGGTGGATGGACTCTGACCCCAACTCGGAGGCCAAGGACCACGATGTCTGCATGTTCTACGAGCTCCGGGCTCCTGTGCAGGCGACACACCGTGGTGTTGGTGTCGTCCCCATCGACGACTCGGTCACCGTTCCCGTGTACACCTTCAAGCAGTACGACCAGCCTCGCAGCTCGTTCCAGCGCGATCTTGTCCCCAGCGAAGGCTGTCTCGAGCCGTTCTTCATCACGCTGTCCCGCGCCGAGGCGTCCGATCCCGCCGCCGTTCGCATGGCGATCGTCAACGGCTACTCTCGCCTTGCTCGTCCGGAGAAGAAGCTGGAGCTCTTTGTTCCCGCCAACAACCCTCAGGCGATTGAGGTCGATGACGAGCCTGAAGTCACGGAGATTCATATCGAGGACGTCGCCGCCGCCACCAGCGACGAGCAGCTTGCACCTCCGACTGCTATTCCCCGCGTGGCCTCGAGTGCGTCAATCTCTTCTCAGAACGCGCCGCTCGTGGCTCGCGCCGGCCTTTTCAAGGTCCATGTGGCCGACGCGTCGAGCGCCGAGTCGTCAAACTCCATGTTCAACTTCAAGGGCAAGGACCCCAACCTTCAGACTCTGTACCGTGGCTCGCCCGCGCAGGCTTCGTCGTCGTGGTCGTCGCTCGACAAGCGTGCTCGTGTCAAGCGTCCCATGATCCAGCGTATCAGCTCGTCGATTTCCAGCCTCGTCGCCGCGGGCTCCTCTGATGAGGAGGAGGCTTTGGAGGCCGCGCCAGTAATTCGTGCCGGAGAGGGCATTTTCGTCGAGTGGTCGCAGGACGTCTTTGACGAGTTCTTTGAGAGCCAGCGCGACCGACTGCTTCAGAACCTCGAGATGGCGGTTGACCCCGCCATCGCCAAGGATGCTGAGAAGAAGCGTGCTGGCCGGTCCATTTCACTGGACGACTGTCTCGACGAGTTCTCCAAGGAGGAGACTCTTGGCCAGGACGATCTGTGGTACTGCCCCGTCTGCAAGAAGCACCAGGCGGCCACCAAGAAGCTCGACATTTACCAGGCACCTGACATTCTTGTCATTTGTCTGAAGCGCTTCGGCAGCAGTCGCACGATGCGCGACAAGCTCGGCCACATGGTCAACTTCCCGATCGATGGGCTTGACCTCGATGAGCGCATTGGCGAGCGCCGGATCACCAAGACGCTCAAGCTGTCGGACGACGAGGCCAAGCATTACGGTATTGCTCACTCGACAGAGCCGTTCATCTACGACTTGTACGCCGTCGACAATCACTTTGGCGGTCTTGGCGGAGGCCACTACACTGCCTTTTGCCGCAATTATGTCGACGACCAGTGGTACAACTACGACGACTCGCGCGTCTCCAAGGCCAATGCCGAGGCGGTCCAGTCGCCCGCGGCGTACCTGTTGTTCTACAAGCGTCGTACCGCGCGCGCAATTGGAGGTATCTCTCGCATCAAGGCCGAAGAGGCCTCGCGCGCTGCCACGCCAATGCCGTCGATGCCGTCGTCGCCCATGATCAACCCTAGCGTGCCTGCTTCTGCCATGGCGTCGTCTATGCCTTCCGCACCTGGCACACCGCTGCAGCCCTCGCCTGTGCTGTCGTCAACATCTCTTGACTCCTCTGGCTCTGCAGAGGAGACCTTCCGCATTGATGACCACGTCCGTGCCGACGTCCTCCCGGCGTACGGCGACCTCAGCACCGCCGGTGCCTCTGTGGGCTTTGGGAACACGGCATGGGGTAGCTCCAAGACCGAGGCCACCACCGTGCACCACGCGTTCGCCACCACCGGCCAGATGCCGACGCCGGACGCGAGCGACGACGAGGGTGATTTCGTCCCCGTCGAAACTACTACGACCACAACCGCGACCAGCATTTCGGGGCGCGAGTCTGGACTTGGGGAGGAGTACGGCCTCGTGCGGTCGGACGACACGAGCGACGCCGAGATGGTGTCCGTCCCCCGCAGCCCAGCAGAGGAGGACAAGTAGGCGAGTAGGCCGGGAGATTGGGGGTGTGAATAATGAAGGGGGAGTGGAGAGGGAGCGTCATCAGCATGAGAGCCAGGAGAGTAGCATTTGCATAAACCAATGACCCATTCAGTAGCATGTGAACATGACATGTCGAGACTATGTAGGAGCCAGTGCGACTTTGCACGGTCTGGGCGGAAGCGAGAGGAGCCATGGAGGTTGTGAGTGTTGCTGCGCCCACTGGGTCAGCGCGAGGTCAGCAGAAGGCAGTCAGTCACCGATCCTCTGCGCGTCTAGCGCGCTTTGTCTCGTTCAGGGTAACATGGAATCTACATAAGCGGAGCGCTGCGGAGCAGTAACAATCTGGTATACAAGCATGTTCAAAGTACACACGGTCGGCTTCTGGGCCGGGTGCTTGGAGGGTAGGGATGGGCAGTTGGTGATGCGTTGGGGCGAGCTCGCGTCTAGCATGCCCCAGAGTCTATCGCGTTCGTCACGAGGTAGATGGGTGGGAACGAGCGAGGCTGTATGTCGCTTTCTTGAAGTGAACGAGCCTGCGGAGATGAAGAGAATGCGTCAAAGTCAACGGCGCATGGTGTTCTTTATCAACAACATGCCACTTAGTCGCTCTCGGTCGAGTTGAGCTGACAAGTCAGTTACACACTCCACTTTTCGTCTGTTTCACGACTCACGATGCGGAGAACGTAGATGAACAAGTTGAGGAAATCGAGGTAAAGGCTGAGCGCACCCAGGATGTGCTCCTCGATGCTGAGACGCTTCATGATCTGCTGGGTGTCGTAGAGGATGTAGCCCGAGAAGATGAGCACACCGATGCAGGCAAAGACGAGGTCAAGCGTCTTGGAGAAGGGCATGAAGATCTGCACAAAACCGGCGGTAATCAGGCCCATGAGACCGGCGAACAGGAAGGGGCCAAGGCCGGAGAAGTCGAGCTTGGTCTGGAAGGTGAAGAGCGTCAGGCCGACAAAGACGCCGACGGTGATGATGAGAGCTTGGACCACCTGGAGAGTGTTAGCAAGTTGAGGGCGGTTAGGATAGACACGAGTTTACTCACAATTCGCGCGTCAAAGTACGTTGTTGTCGTGCCGACCATGATACTCTCGAAGACGGTGAAGAGCGCGAGCACGATCATATTGGCTGGGTACGAGTGGCGCTTAAAGTAGACACCAGCGAGGGTGGCGAACGATCCGAGCATGGAGACGATGACGACCCACGAGTTGTTCTGGACATACTCCTTTGCGCCGTCGCTAAAGTTGAGGACGCCTCCGACGATGGACGTCAAGCCGAGCTGCACGAGCAGGATCGCGTACACTTTGCGGATAAACGCGCGGCGGATCGCCTCGTCGCTGTCGCTCACATTGACGCCAATCTTAAAGTCGTCGGGAATGTCGTCGTCGGGCTGGTCCGTCCATGCGTTGCGCGAGCTGCCTGCCATGGCGCTGTTGGCGATGAGTGCCGCGTCCGCGACGTCGAAGGATTTCTTGCCCTTGGACTGCGCGCCGAGGAGCGGCTGCGACGAAGACGCCTCAAAGTCGTCGCCGTCGCCGGTCGAGCCGTACTGCGCGGTCACGTCTTGATACTTTGGAGGCGCGGCCATTGTTGGATGTTAGAGAGGGTGTGAGAGAGAAGAGGAAGTGATGGAGTGAGTGAAAGCAAGATGGGCAAGACTGAGTTTCAAGGTTTCATCGCTTTTTGGTGGCAAACGTCTTTCAATGACAATGACACAACCACATAACACCACGAGCGGCCACATCTTTCCAGCACATCCAGCGCAGCCAGCCAGGCTGGGACCGCCGATCCGCCGACGTCACTGTCTGAACAAGCTGAACAAGGTCCAGAAAATAACGGAGATATCTCAAATCTCCGTGTGTGCCACATTTCCAATTTCCGGCGGTACATTGGGTAATCTACCACGTGGGTTAATATCCGTTCAGGCCGAATTCTTGCCATTCAATCTCGCCGCTGTCCTGCATCTCCGGGGTGGCCGGGGGAAAGATCGCTGGGCCGGAACCAAATTGGGCCGGCGCCGAGCCTTCGATCGTTCTACGCCAGCTATCAGCCATCCTCACCACCGACCTCGTTGTCGTTATCGCCACCTTTACATAGACCATTTACACCCCGACACCTCCGACACCCCCGACACCCCGACACCCTCGCTCGCTTGACGGCACAGATCCCGCCTGTGTCCTCGTAGCATGAGTATTCACACCTCAAGTCCAACCTCCTCCGACCTCCCGTGGCTGTTCAGCGCTACCGCCGCGCAGACGCCCAACACGCTCGCGCTCGCGCGCGCAGGCGGTAACCGCGGACAGACGTACTCGTACGTCGACGACTCGGCCCTGGGCGCTGCCCAGGGCTACTGCTCGACATTGGCTACTGGGGCAAGACGGTGGGTTTGAGGTAGGCGGGGGGAGCCCGCCAGATGATTCGGCCAACACCAACAACAACAACAACACCCAGCTCGGAGGCAAACACCAACAATACTACAATGCCCCGAGCAACCACCACTCGTTCTACCTCCCCCCTTCTCCCCCCTCGTCCGTGTCCCCGCCGACCGGCGCAGTGCATATTCCGCGCCCGTTCGTCGTGCCCCAGCACATCCTTCCGCCATCCCCAAACGCCAGTCTCGGCCGAAGTGTTCCTGCTCCGTCCTGGGCGGCAGCGACGGAGTCGAGCTCTTCAGCCCCCACTCAACCGGCTTCCGCGCGCTGCGGCCCCGTGCTGCCGCTCATAAACTCTGTGTTCCCTTACGCTGCGTCGAGCGTCGCCGAGGGCTCGCACATGCTGGAGATCGTCACGCCGCCGGAGACAGTGCTGAAGGGCTTTATCACAGATGACGATGCGCTTGGGCGGTGTGTTTTTGTGCATCTCCCGCCGACGCTCTCGGCAGCTGCGCCGGATCCCCTCGCACCACACTTTTCGGATGTGCTTCGCCCGCACGACCCGCGCAGGGACCACCCTGTCGCCCCTTCTCGCCCCAGTGCGGCGGTTGCCCTCGATATCCGCGAGTCACTCACCGCGCTGCTCGATCTCGCCGATACCCTCGAAGCAACGCAGCTGCTGCTCGTACTCGACAAGGACGAGCGCGAGACGGCCCTCCTCGCCGAACTCATGCACTCGCTCATGTTCGTCGGCGGCATTCCCGTCCGGCCCGGCGTGCCCGTCGGAGATTGGGACTGGGATTCGACCCGGTGGGCTCTTGTCAGCATCGAGCTCTAGTGCGAGTTTGCGAGCCAGTGCGAGCGAATTCGACAGAAGAATCGGAAGATGGACGTGAGCGATACGCGTGAGGTATCTGTCCCCGCGAAGCGTGAGCCACGCAAGAAGGATCTAGGATGATTCCGCTCGCGTGACACGCTGCAACAGGATAGCAGCCATTCCCACATTCCTCTCGTGTCTGAGATCGATCTGGGATCGAAGGCTATCGCCGTTGACCTTGCACCCTGCGGCCTGATTCAGTGCGCGTCCGCGTTATCAGGACCTGTCACCACATCTCGCGTTACTGTGGGCCCGGCGCCGTCACGATCATGGACTGCAGAAATCGTCACGATCATTCTCGCCCTACTCCCCATCGATTCTGCAATGTAGGTCGCCATCTTCTGTCAACTTTTTTGCATCTTCGTCTTCGCACTACCGAATCACCTCACCCTCGACGCCGTGCATTGCCATCTCATCCTACCCCGCACCCCCCCCTCCCCCCCCCACTCCCCACCCCTCAGCCCTCCCTCACCCCACTTCCTCATCTCCAACCCTTGTACCGCTGTCAACCAGCGACTCCGCCCTTAATCCTGCGCGTATGCGTTTGTTGTCATATAATAGTCATGCAGGTGGTGGCACCCACCTTGCTATCCCAGTCCGTTCCCCATCGTTCCCCTCTCACTCCCCCTCCCATCAACAGTAGTAATAGCAGCACGTCTCAACACCCCACCGGAGCCACTCTGGGCTACCGTATATTACAATGCACTTGTCTCCTGAATGTGCTCACTTTGTCAGCTGAATATGACTGCGACCATCTCATTCTCATTATGTGTCTGCACGATGACTTTTAACTTTTACTTATGCGTCGTGGAGCTTGAAAGGGAGCGTCACCCGCCAGACAAGCGCCTGGTTGTCGAGGGAGAAGCCATAGTCGTCGCTGTACGCCTTGCCAACCATGGATCCCTTCTTGGAGATGAAATCATTGTCACTAAACGAGAACAGGAAGTAGTCGTTGGGGTACTTTGGATCCTGAACCGACGCGAACGCGATCGACTCCCACTTTGCGTTCAGGAGCGAGACGCTGAGCTTGCTGCTCGTGTCGCCATTGTAGAGGCCGAAGCGCGCCAGCTGGGTGTCGTCGAGAAAGTCGACCCAGGGCGTGACAGCCGCGGCGGTGACGCTGCTGTCGAGCTCGCCGTCGGGCGCCACGGGGGTGTAGCCCTGGCTGAAGGGGGTGTTGGCAATGTCGGTCGCTTTGGAGGTGGAGAAGAGGTAGAAGCGCTTGTTCTTGGCCTGCGGGTCGTCGCCGCCGTTGCCCTTGCTGTCGCGGGCCAGGAGCACAAACGTGTCGTCGGAGAGATAGTGGACCTCGCTGGTGCCGAGCGTCTTGGACTTGCCGTTCGTGACGGGCAGCTCGACGACGTAGGCGTGCAGCAGCTTGGGCGTGCCAGAGACGTCGTACTCGAGGAAGCGCGTGTAGCGGGCGTCGTCGCCGTCAGCCTGGTCCTGCACGAGACCAGACTGCAGGAGCGCATACAGCCGCGTGCCGTCGGCGTTGGAGGTCAGGCCCTCAAAGCCCTGGTTCACGCCACGACCCTCGGACGGGCCCTCGCTCCCCTGGGTGGTAAAGAAGTAGTCGCCGCCGCGGCGGGGGAGGAACGCGGCGGGGGGCTCGATAACCGTGAGCAGCTTGCCCTCCTTGGAGTACTTGTAGATGAACGGGCCGTACTCTTCTGACACCCAGAAGCTGCCGTCCTTGTTGACCACGAGGCCCTCGGCGTCCGTCGAGATGTGGCTGTTTCCGGCGGCGGGGATGGGGAAAGGCACCGCCCCGCTGCGGTACGCGTTGGCGTCGAGGCCAGTCGTCGCGACGCCGTTGGCCTCGTGGTAGAACACGCTCGACTTGTAGGTCAGGCCGAACGTCGACTTGGCGGCGTCGTACTGCAGCTTCTTCGAGTCATAGTACGGCGTGAGCGTAAAGTCGATAGCATGCTGGCGCGCCTCGTAGTCGACCGTCGAGACACGGTTCCACCCCCGGTCGGGCTGCACAGTAATGCGGCCAGAGTACGTGTTGTCGCCCACCTTTTTCAGCGACTTGACCGCAATCGCCGAGCCGATGCCGCCAATCGTGTCGCCCTTCGAGTCGCGGGCGTCCCCAGAGATGGCGCCAAAGGCGACCAGGCCCTTGTTGATAAACTTTTGGCCGTTCAAGGTCACCGACGTCTCGTAGGTTTTGAGAGGACCAGAGGCAGAGGCCGCAAGAGGTGCCGCGGGCGCCGCGGTGGCCAGCGCACCCAGCAGGAGGAGAGAGGTCAGCGAGGTGAGCATGCTGTCTTGCGGTGTGAGTAAGACGCCATGCTGGACTGCCGTCTTTTATACATCAGCTCGCCGTTAGTGTCACCATGCGGCGGCGGTTTCTTCTATAGACTCTCTCTATCACGATCGGTGACGAAATGGTCAATGTTCGAAACGCTAAGGTTGCAATGTTGAGCTTTAAATAAACGAACACGCGCCGTTGGACGCCGAGGGCAGCGTGACGCACGTGTTATCAGTGCCCGAGTAGTGAGTTGAGTTCATCCGACTCGGCGAGGCCGGAACGTGTCCATCTCGTCTCAGAGCTAAGGTTACGTCCCCTCAACCTTCTAGAATAATGTGAACAATGTGAACGGTCAATGTCGAGGGAGGAGCGTTTCCCCACTACGGCTGCAAATAGCTCTCAAGGTCTGAAGTGACACAAGCACGTTAGTGTCAGCGAGTGTGACATCGGAAGCACTCTTGGTGTCGGGGTGCAGATGGATGGCGCGCCAGAACATCCTCCCAGTCTCAGCTTGACAAGGTTGGAGCAGCGCTAGCTGTGCCGCTGCGTGGAGGGCATTGGTCATGACATCCGCCCTCCGTTCTCATTCTGTCCTGTCTCTCTTTGAGTCCAGCCACAACAGCCCACACGCCAACATTGCTCCTACATACCTCAATGCCCACGGTCCTCTTCGTCTTTGGACGGGGATTCGGCGATCACGGCCCCAGCATCAGGAGAGCCAGTGACGCCCGGTGTCGGTTGCAATCTGCGTTGTCCATGTGACTGGGGAATGCCGCCCTTTGTCTTGGGGCGGCAGGGCAGCTCGAGTGCCCAGCGCTTCCTGTGCCAAGACTGGGCGGCGTACAATGCCAACAGGGCTGCAAACAACAGGACAGCATCGTTTGCTGGAACGCACCCTGTGGCACGGGACGCGGCGATCTGGGGAAGCGTCTGTGGCAACCACCACGGGCGACCGCCGGAAGCGCCTCGCACGAAGCGCATGAGCATTCCGGCGCCGACGCTAAGGAGAAACACCGCCCGGCGGCGTGCGAGTAGGCGTGCGGCTCGGCCTGTCTCAACGCCGGCGCCATGTAGGGAGATCAGAGGGGCTTGCGCCGGCTTGCCCTCGGATATCACGTTCCCTTGGCGTCGAGCGCATTTTTGTTCTGCTGGACGCGACTGTTTTTGATGATTTTCAGGTGGATTTCGGCGGATTTTGATTTTGATTTTCGTGCTATTTTCATGGTTCTTTTGTTGCCCCATATTCCCTGGTGGACACGCCTCATGCCACACCAAAAGGCATAACCAAGACAACGTTCCACCACACGGGAATCGCTGCAGAGCGGCGGTATGCGCTTTGAGGGTTTGTTGCGGCCTTGGTGTTGCACATCGTTCATTGTTCACACGTTTTTACAAACACCGACTGATAACCGAGGCTTGAGGCTCGGACTTGCTGAACGCCCGAAAACGTTGGGAGTCTCACACGCTGTCGCGTTATTTCCGTCTGCTCGGTGGTGCTTCCCCAAGGACGTTGGGGAATGTCTGTTGTCGCCATGCGACCCGTGCTGCAAGCTCGGTGTCTCGGTGCGAGACTCGCGGGGTCCACTTACGTCGACCGTTCCCACGACCGTACGACTACGATGTGCTTCCGCCATTCGCGAGATCTCAGAATAAACGCAACGGATAAAGTCTCGGAGATGCTTCGGTGGTTGCTGCATACTGCACGCTCGAGACTAGAGTGATAAACACGTAAGGTCAAGTGATGTAAGTTGCGATATCACACATGAGAAAGGCGCATCCGAGATCAGGTGATTGCCGTGAGACGGGTCGACGTCGGCCCGAACCTCGTATCCTCATTACAAACATTATGAATAACGCGATTGTGTTGATCTCCCACTCGTCCGCCCGGAACCGCCGAGATTACCTCGTCCACTGCGTCCATCGCCGTCTCCTGAACTTGGCATGTACATGCTCGAGCAAGACGTAAAGTGCAATGTTGTCTGCGTCGACTGTGAAGTCGCACTCGGCCTGAAATTGTGATGTGCCAACAGCCTCGGTACTGTGGGGCGATGAGTGCGGCACTTGCATGCGGCTCAGGCTCGGGGACGAGGAGCGCGACGGACTGTGAGAGCGCGTCGTCCACATGCGTGCAAGTGAGTCTCGCAGGCAGTTGCTCGTAGCGGTAGTTGTCTCTCGACGTGACTGATTTTCTTTCCAATGCATCGTAGTCGTAGTCGATGCAGCGGGGAGATAAGCTGGAACACCTCCCCTGCTGGCATTGAACCGCCTGCCGAGGCAAGATTAGTCTGAGGCTGCCAAGACGCCGTGTAGTACGTTGTGCGTGAGTGAGTTCTGAGCGTGACTCGGCCTTATTCACAATCCAGTTCGGACAGGGGACCGAAGTCGGCCGTGACATTGGGGATGCAGCGGGAACCGGTTCCGGGAGCGCAGGTGGGCATCATGCGCGCACTCAATACAGACACACACATGCTTATCGGAGCGGTGGGCTGGTGCGATGTTTGTGTATCGGACACTCGCTCCTGGTGTTGGAAGCTAGGCCGGAGTTTATCTCTTCCAGTCCCCGTCGGGGCTCGCAGGCACCCACATGATGTCGCCGACTGGCGTCTGCAACTGTCGCACTAGAACCATACCATTTAGCCAACTGTGCGTGCGTGCGGTGCTGCCCTTTGTTGTTTCCCATAGGGTTCCCCTGGCGGAACGCGTAGATTCCAGTGACCAGCAGTGAGCAGTGACAGAGAGCATGACAAGGTGCCGTCCACCCGCATATGTAACGCCCAACGCCATTACTCATGACCCACCGTAGTCTTGACGTGACATGAGATGAGATGGCGGCGGTCGAGCAAATTGACTGATTCATTGCCTCACAGATCTGGATCAGATCCCTCAGGAGTCTCATCCGTCTTGATGTCTTGCGCAGGTCTGTTGCGACAGCTTGCTCTCGGGCCTCGTCTGTGCTGCTGCTGCGAAGAGCAGGTTAGTTGCTGTCCTTGTTGTTTATTGTCCACACAGGTCGCCTCGATTCTCTTGAATGCGATCCGTGTCCATGCTCGGAGGGTTACTACACACAGACAGGTGCATATGACGAGATGTACGAGAGATCCTGGTGCCCCATATCGCAGGATCCCACATCCTCCATTCCCATGTTCCACATTGCACCCTTTCCCACGACCCAAGACTCGAGCTTTGAGGAATGGGCTACACGGTCGGAGGGATATAGACTGATAAAACTAGCCGTGTCACGCAACGAGAAGCGCCAACCCAGTCTAGTGCAATTGTTTTCTTGCACATCCTTGTTCGTGGTCTGACTTGCTTATCATGTGGTGCAGAGTAGATAATGGCTGCGTGGGAGAAGTGACGCCGCGAGGAATGTATTCCACCCACGCCAGCGTCGACGTCCAATGCCTTTTCCGAAGTGCTAGATGCTTGTCTACACTGACCCGAAATGTCTTCATGTGCTTGGATGTGAACGCGCTCCTTGGAACCTTGGTGTCGACCACCGAGGATATCACACTGCCAAGGGTGCGGTAACCCCAAGGACGAGAAGACTACGCGTCCTCGTGGCATATGGCATCGGCACGAGTGAAACGTGCACGAGGTGTAGGGCTATCGCACTACCATGGCACCCCCACACGGCGGCCATACAGTTTGCCACCGACGAGCACTTGCTCGCATGGTTGCTCAACTACATCCGACATTACAAACCACGTAGAGGTGACGAAGGCCACGCCTGCGTCAGTCGTGGCAACATGCTGTCATCTGCTGCGATGCTGTCATATATCTCTTTGCTGGAAGCGTGGAGATGCCACTCGAACACGAGGTGAGTCGATCGATGCAGGTGCGCAGTGAATGCTGACGTGTGTGGCGCAACATAAACACGAAAATTTATCAAAAGGGACAAGGCATCAGAGCAGAGGAAATAAATAGTGAGACCCGCCAGTGGGTAAAATTGAAATAAAAAATAAAAACAAAAACATTTTTATATCTGAGGAATTTGAACTTTGCTGCGCGTGGCGCCCAAGGAAGAAAAGCAAGGACAGATAAAAGGACCAAAGGCACAAGAGCAGAGGATTCTATGCGCCACCATTACACAATGAAAATCTGTGTGCTAGTTGTATGCTTCCTGAGACGCTTACCCTGGATTGACGCTGTTTATTACCTGATCGGGAGAAATCAACCCGGCAAAAAGGAACAGCTCCACGGCGTAGGAGCAGAGGGAACAATAACTTACTTGTTACTAGTCTGATTAGGATGGATTAGTATTTTGCAATTAGGATATGTATAGTAGAGAGAGGAATGTTAGTTTAATGGAGGACGCGAATGTCTTTTATTTTCGACCTGATCTGTATCTGACAGTCTGACCAAGAACGAGACCAACACAAACTCGTGTCTTCCTTTTTTCACCCAAACCCAGTTCTACCCAGTTGCGTCCTTGCTTGTCTTCCCTCCCTCTGCTCTCCCACCCCGCCCACAACCATCCATCCATCCCATCCATCCCATTCCATTCCAATCCTACTCCTACTCTCCATCCTCATCTCCATCTCTTCTTCTTCATCATCAACACCAACATCTTCATCATCTCCATCAACAACATCTTCTTCATCGCCGTCCTCGTCCTCGTCGTATTTATTCAGATCTCCTTTTGCCTTGTTTCATTCTCTCTCGTCCACCATCCCCCCACACTTGTCACTTTTTGTCACTTCGACTTGCACTCAGTTGCACTTGTCCACCCACCCACTTCCCTACATCCCTTGGACACCCGGTCCCCTCTTCATCCCTCGATCCCCCTCCCTCCTTCACCTCTCGCTGTCTCTCGCACCCGATCTCGACATTGTCGACAACCCACCTTGCGTGATACTCTCCAAACAACGAAAGGACGTCTCTTGCACACCTCACACCGCACTCTCCATCGCGCGAACTTTATAGCATCGCTCAATCTCACTCACGGCCATCATCATCGCCACCCTCGACACCGCTCTCAGCACACATCCGGTCGCCACAAGCACATTCCCACGACTTCCACCTCGAGGAGCGCGCGATAACACCGCAAACATCCCCCCATCCAATCTCGTTGTCACACCAGCACTAGCACAGCGTCGGTCCTCGCCATCCATCGACCACATTGTGCCTATTGTTCACCCTCTGGGTCTGTCTCGCACCCATCCTTTGAGTTAGAGCAAAACAGACTGTCTCGTCGGCGTTATATCCCATCCGCTCCACTCGTCAAAAGGATCCACAGAACCCCCCACCTACCAGGGGCATTCCTCGATCCCTTTGAACGCCAACATTAACAAACCAAACAACGCCCCATCCCTCTCAATCGTCCGTCCATCCGCTCTCCAACCATGGCGACCAACTCTCCGCTGGCTAACCGCCGCTCGTTCAAGAACAAGCCCCGGACAGCATCCACCTGGTTCACCTCGTCGTCCTCTTTGTCCGTAGCTCTGGCTGCTGCCCAGAGCCCGAAGGTGGCCAACAGCCATCGTCGTGAACAAGAGAACCCCTTTATCAACCACTACTCTCCCCCTCAGCCCATGGTCATCACAGGCAGCAAGCACAAGCTTTCGCCCTCCCCGTCACCCCGGAATCGCGATTACGACTTTGACGACCTGCCATCCCCCTGTCTCACAGTGACATTGACTCCCCGCAGGAATTCCATCAGCCGAAGCAGTCAGACTGGCTCATCCTCTCCCATTCCTGCCAGCCCCACAGGACCAGCCAGGTACATGGTCGCCAGCGCTGGATCCAAGATGCGACTCGCCGACGACGACAGCCCCATCCGTCAAGTCCCAGGCCACAGCAGAAGTTTGGCCGCCGCGCGCAACGTCAAGAGCCGCGATGACCTCTTTTCTCCCAAGGCTCGTGCCAGCCCACGCAACCCGGCGTCCCTCTTCCTCGAGGTCGATGAACCTCCGACCCCACTCCGTCATGTTGCACCTCCCGCGCCATTGTTCCAAATCCGTACCTCTCAATCCCAAGACTCGAGCCAGTGGAAAGCTCCTCGTTGCTCAGGCACGTCTTCGAGGATACCCCGCATGTCTGCCTCGCACCCCCTCCGGTCCAGGTCTTCAACCGGTGAACGTGGCTTGGTCCATGCTCAAAAGAAGGCCATTTCTATGGGGGACATGCAGGCGGACCGGGTCGACGACAGCCCCTTTGGCGCCGCCTTCTTGCATGGCCGCAAGGCTCGCGCGTCGCTTGGAACAGTGGGATTTGCAGGACGTACACGACGCAGTGGAGCATTGGGCGAGCAATCGCTGTCTCGCTCAGTCGGCCATAAATCTGGTCTGTCGCTCTCACTGTCGGGTGGCCTCCGCCCAATGCCCGAGTTTTCTGCATCAAACTCCTCCATAGCTTCGTCCGTGTCCTCCACAAGCACGACGCCTCCCCCTTCGGCCGAGACGCTCTTTGACAATGTCAAGCCCAACCAGGAGGCCTTTGAGCCTGCTTCCTTTGGCATAAAGTCAAAGTTTAAAGCTCGCGACTCTACTGGATCGAACACGTCGTTCAACTCGACCGAGGACAAGCTGATGCCACCGCCCTCGGTGCTTCGTCCAACAATCCAAGTGCCCGGATCTGCTGTCAAGCGTGCCCGTTCTCTGAGCCATCGCCCGCCGCTGGAGACGCCGCTCGAGCCCCCAACCGACCTTGCTTCAAAGTTTGACTTTGTCTGCCAGGGTGTGTCCAGCTTTGCATTCGGCGGCAGCCTTTCCGACGAAAAGCCAGCCATGCCTGGCACGCCGGTCAAGCGTAACAACTTTGGTCAGAACCGCCGTGTCGTCACTTCCATCTCTCAGCCTGTCCTGGGTTCCGACCATTCGCCTGCCGACTACTTTTCTAGCCGACCCTCCGCGGCCGCCCCCGACTCTGCCCGCAGGGCATCTGCAGTCCCCCACTTGACTCTGACAACAACGTCTTCCCCCGACAGCGCCATGGACACGGAGGACATGAACAATAGCCCCACAAACTACCTTGCGTCCGCGTCTAAAAAGTCTCCCAGTGCTCGTCTGGATCTCCTCCGCCGCAAGACGACCACCAGCAGCAGTGTCGACTGCAGCGAAGACGAGTCTACACCCACAAAGGGCCGGGGAGACCGCCACATCCTGTCATGTAAGCACGTGCAGCTCAACCCTTGCTTACAATCAGCCAGCAACACGCCATCGCCTTCTCCCAAGGCTACAGGGATGCTCTCTCCTTCCCACGTGCCCAAGGAGCACGGCATCCCTCGATTTTCACTGCCTGCTGGCATTGGCGCCGCTCCCACTGCCACTCAGAGGGCCCGTCGCGTCCGTCACCGCCAGTCGCACCCTGCCGCACCAATCTTCCTCCCAGATGAGGAGGACCTGTTCGAGTCGCGATTCGTTGTTCGTGATTCGCTCGGCCGAGGCGCCTTCTCTACTGTGCTTCTCGTCCAGGAGCGCCACGGGGAAGCCACCTTTGCGGTCAAGAAGACTCGCAATGTCTTTGATGGCGTCAAGGACCGCCTGCGCCATCTCGAGGAGATTGACGTTCTCCGCCACCTGTCAAAGACGCCCAACGATCACGTTGTCAAGTTTGTCGATGCCTGGGAGCAGAACCGCCAGCTCTACATCCAGACCGAGGCGTGCGTGGGATCACTTGCACAGTTCCTTCAGGTGTATGGGCACGACAACCTCCGTCTCGACGAGGGCCGCGTTTGGAAAATGGCTCGCGATGTCGCCGATGGCCTTCGTCACATTCACTCTCACGGAGTCATCCACTTTGACATTAAGACCGACAACATTCTCGTCTCCCAAGACCGCAGCCTGAAGATTGCCGACTTTGGCCTCGCGACTCGTTGGCCTCGCGTATCCCCTGCCGAGATCATTGCTGGCTCTGGCCTTGGCGGGTCCATTGGTACTTGGACCGACAGCCAGGAGAAGCTCGAGCGGGAAGGCGACCGTGTTTACATGCCCCCAGAGATGCTCAACGGCGTCTTTGTCATGGCTGCCGACATTTTCTCTTTCGGCATCGTCTTCCTTGAGCTTGCCCTCAACGTTTACCTGCCCGACTGCGGCGAGCACTGGCAGGCCCTGCGTGACAACAACTACAGCTACGTCGACATGTCATTGCTTTCGGCTCCGCTGGTGGACCTCATTACTTCGTGCATGCAGGCAGACCCTACCAAGAGGCCAACAATCGACCACATCGTCAACCACCCTGTCCTGCAGCGCGTCGTCGAGACCGGCGGTCCCGCTCTCGCCCCCGAAGACGACTCTTGGCTACAGGGCATCTTTGCCGAGATTGGCTACCCGCAACCTCCTGCCACTGCTCCTGCTGCTATCCTTGCCCCTGTTGACAACGAGGGCGACATTGTCATGGCCGACGGCTAGACACGAACACTATCGACTACCTTACATTACTGCACAGCCGGCAGGCGACGCTGGACGGACGCCTTTTACACCGCACTGTCACTATAACATTTGTGATATACCAACCAGCTTTTACCAACCAGCTCTACCATCACCCCCTGCATCATTTGCTCGCCAAACTTGTACATTAGCGCTGCCACCCAACAATCAAAGTAGAAGAGAGAGGAGGCGAAGAAAGAGGAGAAACGTGTAGGAATCGTCAGAAGTTTATATCAAAAGTCTCAGCCCCCGTTTATAGCTTGCGCTTGTGTAGCCGCTCATGTGCACGCCGTCTGGCGATACACGATGTATGCTCGTATGCATGAAAGATATGGCCTAAAGATGACGTTTGATGATTATCACTCCCGAGTCGGAGGCCGCGGCCCTGTGGAGGCCAGTAAGCGAAGAGCAGACCTCCACCAGCGAACTCTATGTAAACACCGACTTTTTCTGTCTCCACAACTTGGTCTTTCTTTCATCAACACTGTCACTAGCTCCACAGATGGTGCGCATATCCATCCCCAACCTGCCCAACCGTCCGCCTGGACCGCCGACAGCGCTCACTCTGTTGTCCGTCAAGGAGCAGGCGTCGCACCTCGGCCGGTTCCTGCGTGAGGGCGACGGGCGTACGCTTGTCATCACCGGCGCGGGCGTGAGCGTCGACTCGGGCATCAGGGCGTACCGTGGCAAGGAGGGGAGCTATAGCAATCCAAACTACAAGTGAGTGCGAGGAGGTTGATGCCAGGGAGCAGGCTGGTGAAGAGAGCTCAGCGGACGACGCGCGCACGCGCTCCACAACTAGATGCTGACTACAGACCTATCTTCTATGGAGAGCTCGTCGAGGACTCTCCGCGCGGACAGCTGTACCGGTATGTGATACTCAGCTGTAGAAATGTGCGTGCAAGAATGCTGATGCCGATGTTCTGTCTTGACCCTACAGAAAGCGATGTACGTCCAGCACGATCCCGACTGCCGCGCTCGCCGCTGACATCCAGACTGGGCCCGCTCGTTCCTCGGCTACCCGCCGGTCCGCGACGCGCACCCGAACCCGACACACATGTACATTGCGACGCTGCAGGCGCTCGGCCTCGCGCCAAACCTGATCACGCAAAACGTGGACAATCTGCACCGCAAGGCGCTCGCGAGCGTGCTGGCCGCGCGGGACGGGACCGTGTCGGGCCTGCTGTCCAAGAACATGGACACGATGGGCGCGTTGTCGGCCGACACACCGCTGGCGCCGCCGCCATTCAGGTCGTCGTCGGGCTCGGGCAGAACGGCCGCCGCTGGTGCTGCTGCGGCCGCGCCCCGCATCCTCGAGCTCCACGGCACACTGGCGCGCGTGCACTGCATCGAGCACATGCATGAGCAGACCCGTGATACGTGGCAGGACCAGCTGGCGACGCTGAATCCCCGCTGGGACCAGGAGGCGCGCGAGATGGAGGTTACGGGGCGGTGAGTCAGCCGGAGCATTGATGATAAGGGAGACATGTGCGGTTGTTGCATCGTTCTCAGCTGCTTCACACCTGGCCTACCTATGACTGCGCTCATGCTGACTCCAGTCTCCCGCGGACCAACCCCGACGGAGACGTCGAGCTCCCGGGCGCAGACTACATGTCGTTCAGCGTGCCCGAATGCAAGACGTGTGTGTCCGAGGGCCTGAAGTCTATCGTGAGTGCGAGCATAGTTGAACGCTCTGACACCTCCAGGTCAAGCCCAACGTCATCTTCTTCGGCGAGACGCTGCCGGTGGCGGTCAAGGACGAGTCGTGAGTGTCTCTGCGTGTATCGCAACCGTCGTCTTCGCCAGCTCACTGACACCCAGCCTTGACCTCATTGCCTCGGCGTCCCGCCTGCTCATCATCGGCACCTCGCTCGCGACTTACTCGGCCTTCCGACTGATCAAAGCTGCGCGCGAGGCCTCCAAGCCGGTCCTCATGATTTCCAACGGCCCCACGCGCGCCGACGACACCGAGGGCGTCGAGAAGATGGAGGTGCCCGCGGCGCCGATACTGAGGACGTTCTTGGACGAGTATCTGAGGTGAGTAATGTTGGGTCCACCGAGGAGGTGTGAGGCGAGTGGGATGAGGGACGAGGGCCGGTTTGGACCTCACTCTTTAACGAAAGCCTTGCTTTGCTTGACTCTCGCTGACGCTCAGCACCCGCAACGCGCCAAACACGCCTGCCCTGCGCGCCGCACTCGACTCGGGCATTGTCAAGAAGCTGCCCGACGTGGAGCTGCCTAGGGACGACGGGCTGATTCCGTGCGGGAATAGCAAAGGCAAGTAGGCACCTTATCAGGTACAGTCCAGAAGGTACACATGTTAGATGCCATAGAAGTGTATGCAACGCGGACCGATCTTGTCGTTATCTCGGGCATTGGCGGAGTGCAGACCCGACTGGCTGAACCCAGATCATGAATAGATTACAAGATGCATGGCTGCATGCAACTCGCCTCGGCCACTCGGGGACCCAGCGACGGATGGTTGCAGTAGCGCGGATAAAGCAATAAACTCCACTCATTACCTGAACATGTTCACCCATGGCTGCCCCCGCATATACCACCACCACAAGCCACAAGTGCCATTGCTCAAATCCGGATGCCGAGCAATCTCAGCCAGCAGCCAGCCCACCCCCACCTTTGCATCTCGTAATCGGCCATGACTCACGGCAAGCACATGCAATGGCGGGGTTTGGGGGCCTGCCCAGTTAATAGCTGGTTAGTCATTGACAGTGTCGTATACGCGCTGTTAGATCACAGAGTCGCTTGACGCACCAGGCGTTAGACGAGCTACCGCCGCGGCTGCAGTCATGGCCGGCCAGTCATACCGATCATGCCCATCATGGACCGCCATGAATCATTCATTTACCTGCCAGCGTGTGAGCTTGTCAACTGCTGCGGCTATCAGCGCGCACGCGGCTACATCCCGAACTCCAAAGCAGTACTACATAAATACCAGACAGCCGAGGTCGTCCCCAGAATGCATCCACCTCTACCTCCCCTTTCACCTAGAACGAAAACCCCCCCACCACACACAATGTCCGACCAGAAGCCTGCCGCCGCTGCGCCGCCCATCCTCGCCGAGGTGCCCCTCGCGGACGTCAAGGACGAGACGATCCTGTCGTACTACCAGCGCCTGTTCCCCGGCCGCGACCCCGTGTCCTCGCGCGGCACTGCTACCGGCACGCCCGGCGACTGGTGGACCACTTTTGCGCTCTCCCCGCCTATTTTCCAGCACGCGACCGACGGCTTCAAGCTGTACCGCGGCCCGGGGCTGACGCTCGACCCCGTCCTGCGTGAGCTGGCACAGACCCGCGCCGGCTTTGTCAAGAGCTCGCAGTTTGTCTTTTCGCAGCACTGCAAGTCGCTGCGCGGCCTCGGCGTGGCCGAGCCCAAGATTGCCGGCGTCCCCTACTGGACCGTCTCGGACGCCTACGACGAGAACGAGCGCGCCGTCCTCGCGTTCGCAGACTGCATCTGCCAGGCCGGCGGCCGCGTCCCCGACCAGGTGTTTGCAAAGCTCAAGACCTTCCTCTCCGACGCACAGATCCTCGAGCTCACCTACGTCACCGCCCTCTACGACATGCACGCCGTCATCACCCGCGCCCTCCGTCTCGAGTACGACGCCCGCACCGACCCCATCGTCGAGATTGCCGCCCCCAAGGGCTTCTCCGCCGCCGACTTCCTCGGCGGCTCTGCCAAGCCCCAGCAGCAGTAGGCGCGAGCGGGTGCGCCAGCGGTCGAGCGCGAGCGCAGCGAAAGCTAGCGTCGCAAGTAGATGTCGAGTGTAGTGTTCTCATAGTGTATGGTATGAAGTAAATCAGTCAACTAAAGTGAGAGGTTGCATCGAAGCTGTAGGATCCATTCAAGTACTCACGCCGACTGACGGGTACTCGCCACTGCCGACCGTGCGCACCTCGAGCACCTTGCGCCGAGCGCCATCAACGCATGCACAGAACACAGCTCGGCTTGTTGGAAGGACGGTTTATGATCGCTGCCCCGATGGCCTTTTGCTCCCCATCACGCAACTGAACCCATCCTATCGGTCTCATCCTTGCACACAGTGCTCGCTACGGCACTCATGACTACCCTCTTGTATAACCAGTATGTATTTCACTGGTATCAAGCATGCAACTCACGCATGCATCGAAGTGAACAGCGCAACAAGCCATCTGATCGCAGTGATCCCACAAGCCGCGAGCTGTATCAGTATCTCCTGGGTCGTTCCAAACGCCACGTGGCCACACCCCGACTTTTACCAGTCTGCTGTCCACTGAAAAGTCAAAAGTCCACACCCACATCTCTGTCAACCACACTTCTCACCAGACATCGACATGGCGGCACCGAGCGCGAACGCGCTGTACGTCCTTCGCCTCGTGTGGCGGGGTACCTTGCCGCTGTTGCCACTCCGGCAGTTTTCCGGCGTGCGCGCAATCGGCACCACCGCAAGCGCAAGCTCGGCGGACAGCCGCACCCCCACGCCGACAACGACCACGGCAGACACCGACACGACGCCCGACTTTCTCGAGTCGGACGAGAGCGAGTATGCCTCTGCGTCCTCTTTCCTTCCGCACCGGGGGGCGGCGCACCCGCACCCGATCCCGTGGCCGACGATTTTCGAGCACGACACCGGGGCAGCGCGCAAGGGCAAGCGGCGGGGCCGGGGAAGTACTCCCTCGGGACCAAAGACACCCAGGCCGTGCGATCTCGTTGCGCGGCTTGTGGCCGAGGGCCGACTGGCGCCTGCGCGCAAAGTGTATACCGAGCTGCGCGCGCTCGACACGCGCATCGAGCCGCGGAAAGTCTACCTCGACGCCGCGGTGACGAGCTTGAATGACTCCCAGCTCGGGCCAGAGACGCAGCGCGCAGACTTTATGTTCTGGCTCGCGCTGTTCCCCAACCGCCCCGCGACACCGTCGACCCCAACGCTCAAGGCGATGTGGACGCCGATCGTGAATACTATCCTCGACCAGCACATGGACGTCGCGTTCATCTCCGAGTTTCTCGCGTTAGCCGGCAAGAAGGGCCTGCTGCCGGCCGTGCTCCCGCTGCTCATCGCGCCGCTCGTGACGCTCTCCCCCCCTAATGTGTCGGAACGCGCTATAGAGACGGCAATCTCGGCGTACCGCGCTTCCACCACCTCCCAGCGCGGCTCCACCTCCCAGCGCGCACAGCAGTTTAGCGCGCTCACGAGCCAACAGATCGCCCAATGGTGGAACACGTACCTCCGCCGCCTGTCGCTGAGCGGGTACGAATCATCCGCTCGCGCGCTGCTGTACTCGCCACCAGAGGGTGTGCGGTGGACGCGCTTCACGCGTGCAGTTGTGCTGGAGCAGGGGCTCGAGAGGAGGGCAGCCGCCATCGCCGCGGCACAGGAGCGCGAGGCGGCCGAGAAGGAGAACCCGCTGCTGGGGCTCAAGCGCGAGGAGGCGAGGACGCTGCCGCAGAGGATCCGCGCGGCGCTGTCAAGCGAGCGTCTGCCTTCTGTGGTGGATCTCGCGGGTATCCAGGCGGAGCTCGAACGCCTCGGCCGCGCGTCGCTCCTGGAGCGGTTCAAGAAGCGATTCCTCGGCCGCAAGGACGAGGGCCGCACGCTGCTCACCGTCCCCGAGAGCTGGTGGCTCCATGCGCAGCTCATGCGCCTGATGGACGCGGAAAACTACAAGGCGGCGGTACAGCTCTTTGCCGAGAGCTTCCTGTGGATCGGGCTGCCGCGGCCGACGGTCTCGCCCGCAACAGACCCACCCGCCTCACCGCGCCTCATCCCCACGATCCAGATCATCACCACCGTCCTCCCGGCCGTCCTCGCGCGCGAGCCAAACGCGGCCGCGTACCACGCGCGGTACCTCGGCAACCTCCGCCGGTGCCCACCGTCCCTCGCGCCGACGGCGTACACGCACCTCGCCTTCGTGCGGACACTGGCCCGCAAGGACGTGGCGGGCGCGACCGAGGCGCTGACGACCATCATGGCCTCGGGCCTCGAGCCCGGCCTGGCGCCGTGGAACGCGCTCCTCATTGCGCTCCAGTCGCGCGGCGAGGTCGACGCCGCGCTGCGCCTCCTCTCGTCGCTCGAGACGGGCGCGTCAGTCCAGGGCGCGTCGCGCGTCATGCCCGCGCCCAATCCCCGCACATACCTCGGCCTCATCCACGTTGCGGCCAAGAGCGGGCACGAGGCCCAGGCGGCCCTGTACCTCAAGCGCTTCCGCAAGTTTATCAATGTCAACGCCGCGCGCGGCCGCGAGATCTCGGACGAGGACAAGGCGATCCTCGACGTGGCCAAGAAGGCTGTCCGCGCCGGGCGTAAGGAGAGGAAGAAGGAGGGAGAGGGAGAAGAGGCTGTCGAGGAGAAGGCGGCGGCCACGGGGTCGTAGATTGCATGCATCATCCACTCATGTTACAGGGCGGTTTGCACATCTCGCTAGACTGAGAACGAAACATCCGAGCGGCAATGCCTCTGCTTCTCACGCACACGCCGTGCAGACGTCTGTCTGGGGCGTGCACACACCGATTCGCCGGCTACCAAGGGCAACTGACCGCGCATCGCTTCTGGGCTCCGCACAATTGCACCCCGACCCTACAGACACCTTCTTGCACAAAAACATTCTCACTGAAGACTTCCTTTGCTCACTGCTGCTCTCAAGACACGATTCATACTAAACCCCACGTACACTGATATTCGACACACAAACAGTCTACGCCAACACACAACGACTCCGATGGCTGGCCTTGATGCCCGAGATATGATGCGCTCCACCACTCGTAATAGAATTGCTGGAGAATAAATTATGAGTATGGGCGATAGGTTGGGGGGATTGGAGGATGAAGAGAATATGATGTAGGTGGGGAGGGATTGCTGGGATTGCCCTTCATTGGGGGGTTGCTGCTGTTGACGACTAGACGACGAGACGGACGGACGGACGGACGGACGGGACGAGGACGGGAACGAGGACAAGAACGGGCGTTGCGCCTTAGCGGTGGTACGAGTTGTACGTTGGCACCGCCGGCGTAGAGTCCGCGGCGCCCTTTACCCGGAACTGCGAGAAGACGGGGATATGGCTAAATGTCAGTTGCAGTCTAAATGGTTAAACTCACTCGGACGGGAAGTAGGCGTTGGGGAAACCGACCACACGGCTGAGGTACTTGCGGTCGACGTCGCCGAGCACGCTTGTGACCTTGAGCGAGCGGGGCGTGTAGAAGACATAGTCGATCGCCTCGTCGAACGTCGGCGTGTAGTTTGTCATCTTCATCTCGCCAAAGCTTGCGCACGACGAGCGGAGACCCAGCGTGTGCTTCAGACCCTTGGTCGTGTAGGGGCCGTACGTGTAGGTCATAAAATCGTCGTGGTTGCCTGGAACCTCGCCGTTGGAAATGTACTCGTACACACCCGACGCCTGCAGCGAGTTGAGGTCGACGCACACCACCATGGGAATGTCGCGGCCCTTGTTTGACTTTTCGTACGCCGGCGGAGTGGGCGTGCCCTCGGACGGGGGCTTGGCCGGGAGATGCGAAAAGCTCTCGACAATCTCCTCGAGGCGCTCCATCATCATACCAATCTGGACGAGCTTGACGTCGCGGTACCGGTGGTCCCAGTAAATGTGGGCGTTGGTGACGGCCAAACGCGCGCCGGAATGAGCAAACTCGAGAAGCGCGACCGTGGCAATGTTGTCGCGTGCCATGACACGGTTAAACATGTCCTCTGTACGCATCTCCGTCTTGTGGAGCGCAATCTGGTTAAACTCAATAACCTGGGTCTCGATGAGATGGAACTTGTCCCGCTTCCAGAATGTCGCACATCCGTCAATGAGCTTGGCGTCGTCGGGTGACATGGTCCTGGCACGAGTACGCGGGTAGTGGGCACCGTCGTAGCCGCGCTCCTTGAGCTTGGGGTAGAACCACTCCGAGTACTGCTCAGAGTCAATCTCCTGGAGACAGACAACGTCGGCCGAGGCGTTGATCAACTCCTCGAGCAGAATCTCGCGACGGTACGACCACTCGAGCGCCCACGAGGGCGTGTACGCGTATGAAGTCGAGGGCGCAAACGACGGGCACAGAATGTTGTACGACAGTGTGGTGAACGACTCTGTCTTTGTCTGTGATGGCGACGAAATGTCGGGCTCGATCTCAATCCACTGTCGCTCCGGAGGCGCTTCGCTCTGGTGAATGTCGCGGTAGTGGGCAATGAGAGCTTGGCAGCCTTGTTCGGCAATCATTTTCCTCACACCTTCGTCCATCGGGTTGCCGTCAATGCCGAGCGTCTCGAGCTGGTACAGTCCACCAATCTCGGTCGGGAGAGAGGTGAGGTTGTTGTCAAACAAGAGAAGCTCCTTGAGCTTGCAAAGGACGCCAATCTCCGCCGGAAGCGAGTTGAGCTCGTTTCCTGTCGCATCGAGCAGTGTAAGCTGCTTGAGGGCACTGATAGATGGCGGGAGCGTCTTGAGATTGTTGTGGTTAACGTACAAGGATGTAATGTGCGTGAACGTGAATAACGACGATGACAGCGTCTTGAGACGGATACCACCAAGGTCGAGACCAGTCCACGGCTCGTACGGCTCGTCCTGCTTTGAGGCCGGCGCGGGAGGCTGGGCTGGGTTCATCGGGTCGGCATTCGGATCTGTTGATGAGCCTGCCTCGCCAGCAGCCGGGGTCGCAACAGCTGTGACGGGGACAACGGTTCCGTTCCGGGCCGCGTCGGGTGCCGGAGACGGGCCAGCAGTAATGGGGATGGCTGCTGACCTGCGGTTGGTGCTGTGGTTGCCGCTGGGTGTGTTGCTCAAACCCGGGGTACCAATGCTGCCGGCCTGGCCAGACGACGGACGGTTCGGGTCCAGAATCGCCACGGCGGACGGTTTGTTTGTCATGCGCGAGGCCATTGCCGCCGTACGAGCCCGGTGGTGAGGTGACGAAGCTACACGTGACGTCTCCGCACGAATAAGCTGCTGTTGCCAGTGCTGCGTGAGGGGAGTAGCCTCGGCCTGGGCGCGAGGTGGGCTTGCCTGCTGTCCGCCGCCAAAGCCCATCCCGCCGCCTAAACCGCCGCCGTACTGGCCAGGACCATGGCCGCCGCCAAAGCCGCCCGAGAGTTGCTGCCCGAGATGCATGGAGCTGCCGCCGCCGTTGCCAAAGGAAGGGTGGTGGGGGTGTTGAGAGTGGTGTTGAGAGTGCAATCCGCCGTGCTGCGGGTGGACATGGGGACCTCCCGGTCCGCCATGGTGGCCTTGCCCGGGAGGAGGACCGCTGAACAAGCCATTCGATCCGCCGCCAAAGGCGCCGCCAGAGGGCATGGACAGCGAGGGGTTGAAGGCGGCTGGATGCCGACCCCAACCACCGCCGCCTCCATTACCACCGCCGCCTCCGCCTCCGCCGAGGCTTCGGCCGCCCCCAAGACCCAGCTCAGAGATTGGACCCGAGCCGGCTCCGTCGTGGTGCTTGGCCTGTGATGATGAGGCCGACTGCTGGGGGTAGAACATCCAGTGGAGGGCCTATCGGTGTGGGGGCTGGGGGTGAGAAAGAGTAACAACAAGGTCGCTCACAAAGGTAGGAAGAAGAATTGAAGGGGGAGGAAGAGGACGGGGACAACGAGTAGCCCCGACAAGTGAAGAGGAGTGGGTGATTAGGAGAGGTAGGTGGAGGGTGCGTCGCCAAGGGGGGAGGCATCGGCGTGCGGGTGGATCGCAGTCGCTGTCGCGGACGCTGTCGGTCGTCGCTGCCTTGTAGAAGATGTACTACAAGTGCGAGTTGTGCTGTCGCCTATTGTGCGTTGCAAGGGGTGATGCAAGCGCCAGTGAGCGGTAACAGCAAAGGGCGGGCGTGAGCGCTAGATGGTGATCGCAAGCGCTGTGGACGTTCTTCAAGTGGTAACGCGAACAGTCGTAGCGGGCAGGTAGTGAGCAATGTAGAGTAGCTTGCGTGCGCGCGATCTCCAAGACAAGTGTTGCTTTGTTCGATACTAGGGGTTGTGCACGTCTTTGATGATGTGACAAGAGCTGGCGGCAAACAAAAGAAAACAGAGGGCGGTGGAAAAGTAACGATCCACAATGGGGTTGAAGTGTTGGGTGAATCAATGTATCGATGCGCTGTCGGATGGCGATGACGCGGCGATGGTCGACGGGGAGGAGGATGGTGGTGGTGGTGATGGAGAATACACAAAACGGATGAAGAGGGGAGATGAAGAATGGAGATGAAAAATGGTGGTAGAGCGAGAACGAGAAGAGGGGTGGAGAGGATGGAAGATGATGATGAAGAGAGAGAGAGGAATGAAAGGAACGCGATGCGCGTGTCTGCGGTCAAACCTGGATGAAGGGAGGGGGTGGGGGCTGGCCTGGGGAGGGATCCTGCAAGTGCTTGAAAACGGGGGCGCGCGGTGAGTGGAGAACACTTGATGGCGACCTCGCTTAATCGGTGAATGTGCAGGGCGAGTGTGTCGACGATGCCGAGGGTTGCTGAGATGGTGATGAGATGGGTAAGAGTGATGAGTGATGGTGGATGGAATGTAGATGGAGATGACAAGGCGAGTGAATGAATGAATGGGTGGTGGATGGCGATGACAATGGTAATCAGGATGGCGAACAAGGCATTTGAATTTCAATTTCTAATGACGATCATTAGTATCTAATTAGGAAAAGGAGGGTAAAATTGTGGGGCGGGCCGTGCCGAGACTGATCAATTACCTTTGTTTTCTAATCGGCCCTATTTCAACCCAGGACTGATTAGAAAACAGAGTATTAGCCCACTCTGGCCATCCTACTACCCTCTCCGCTCATACACCCTACTCGTCACTTCTGCTCTGACCCAATACAACTCCATTGAAGGCATACTTTATATTGTAGACGACGATTGCACGCATGCATGCATGCATGCACTGTTCAGAGTGTATTCAGATAGAGTGCTAGATCTTTCCTGCAGGGCCCAGTTCATAGCCATTCTAATGCTCGCGTGCTCAAAATGCCACGTTTGCCCGAAATCACCTCCTCTGTGTCAAAATGAATCCGCCACATGCCACAATCCTGGAATCATACCCATTCGGGGATTTCGGCGTTATCAACAAGCTCCCACCCTGGGCTGCTGGCTGCTGATCCTCTGTGATCTACCATTGATCTGGTCACATGACCTGATGCATGCCACCCAGCGTGCCCAGCGTGCCCAGCGTCATGGCCATCACCGCATGTGCACATATGCACCCAGGTGGCCAGGTAGTGGCTCGAATCAGCCATAACAGCCAATGCGCCATGCGCCATTCCGTCCGTGCTCTGGCCATCTTGTCATTTGTGGCGCATTCTGGTGATGCCTAGGATAGATCCAGACGACCCACCTTGGTGCAGTAGACTAGGAGGTAGCACTCTAGTAGCGAGATTATAGTGGGATATGGCGTCATAGTCTCATGCCGCTCGTTCTCGCTATCATATATGATATCTCCACTAGAAGCGGTGACTGGCCCGGCCACACCGCCTGCCCTCTTGGTCGGCGCTCCTGAAGTCTTGCGCTCCTGCAGCATCTCGTCTACTCGGGACTCGGTCCAATGCCGTAATGTAAACAAACACACTGCCGGGCACACATCATCGCCATCCACAACGACCAGTCACAATACAGTGCATTACAAGTTTAAGACTATATCAACAGTTGGGGAGTTATAATATGCAGGCCTGGAGAATGACAGTGACCTGAAGACCGGAAAGACCTAGGTCGCTGGTCTAAATGAATGAGATTGGCGTCGACTTTGAGGCCAGTGCACCGGCTCGGATTCGGCGATGGGTTGCCGTGTCTTTGCAAATAGAGCAGATATGTGTCTTGCGAGCGACGGAACGACGTCAAGCATCCGTGGGAGGTGTGCGCCTTCGGCGGATGTTGGCAGTCGCTAGCGTCGACTCGAGGGGGGGCCTTCGCTCCATGCGATATCCTGCTCTCTAGTTCGAGTTCTTGTGATGGTCGATTATATCACAGGGCGGCCTTGAGACAGTGTGTGGACGGATGAGTCGATGAGGTGACAGCTGCGGTGCATCTGCACGGATCGAGAACGCTGGAGACAAGAACCAAGACGGCATGTCCGTTACTTGCCCTCTGGGCTGTCACCTTCCGAGAGGACTGGCTCCCATGGCTTGCCCGCTGCGGCCGCAAACTCGCGCACGAGCGCGCGACCAAACACCGCGACGTGGGCGACAGCGTTCTGTAATCCGAGCTCAATGGGCCAGGCAAAGACATCGGGGTCATCAATGTCGAGGGCTCGTGCGCATCCAAGAGTGTCGTGAGCCGAGGGCAGAATGTCGTCGGAGAGATCCGAGTTGATCGCGAGGTCCCAGGTGTTGGGAAAGTGCTCGCGAAGCTTGCGGGTGGAGAGGTAGTAGCGGGATGAGAGGAGGGCTTGGGACGCCGAGGTGGACGCAGACGCCGAGGCTGTGAGCTGCTTGGCCATGTCTACTGGAAGTTCAGATGGAACCGATGACGCGGGAGATCGGCTCGTGCCACCTGGAGAGGCTGAAGAGGAGGCCGGAGACGGACCGTGGGTGGACACTGAATACCCAGGCAGCGCCGCCGTCGACGCAGAGGCCGATGCTGTGATCTCCTTTGTCCGCCGAGCCAGCGAACGCAGGTCCGCCATCGAAACATGGTACTGCCCAATCGCCTCGATCAGATAGCTGTTATCAGCAAAGTCCCTACACACGACAACTCACATCAAGCCCATCATCCCCTGGATCATGCTCTTGTGCTCCTCGCCAACCTTTGGGTTCTGGTTGAGCGAGCTCCAGCGGCCAAGAACAAACTTGGTGAGGCCCTCGAGCTCGCGATACGGCTTGATCTTGACATGGCCGTTGCTGAGGCGCTCCTCGGCGAAATTGCGGTAGACATAGAGGCAGAGCGAGTCGGTGAGAAGCAGGACACCGCGGAGGAGGTCCTCGCTCACACGTCCGCGCAAAGGCCCCTTGGCCGTCGCCGGCGAGAGATACGCATCTCCTGCGCGCTTCAAACTGTGTGCACGACCTCCGAGACTGGAGATTTGTTAGCTACTTGGAAGTTTGGAACTGCGTGTGTGGAGTGGAGTTGGGGTGGTGACGTCAAATGGATCGGATACTCACGTTGTGTACAGAGCCTGCCACTGATCGCGTGTCCAATCGCTCGTGCCGCGCTTGATCTCGTTGCGGAGTGAGCTGCGGGCTTGGCGATGGGGTGATGGGAGATGAGAGGATGCACGGAGCGGTGGGGTGAGGCCAGACGACGTCGAGACTGTACGCTGTAGGTCCTGGCTGCCGACTGCAGGATCACGAGCCTCGTGCCCTGACGCCGTTCGCGCCTTTTTCAATGGCGGCCGTGAAGAAGTCGCGCCATTCACACCAAGAGAGCCCGTCCCGCTCAAACCAAGGCCCAGAGTGGGCTCGTCGTCGGTGGCGCTGACCTTGCGCTTCTGCGAGCGCGCAAACGCCTTGAAGGACGAGAATTTCGAGTGTGCCGGTGGGCTCGGCGTCTGCGGTCGCGGAACGGGGAGGAAGGTGTCTCCAAGCTTGTTGCTTATAGGCGCGGGGAGAGAGCCCAGAAGCTGTACACATGTTAGCTTGGACGGAGTGAAGGGAAAGAATCCTGCTCACCTTTAGAATGGCATCAGCTTGGCGCCGCGCCTCTTCGCTCGTGTTTGGTGTCGTACTTGACGACCGGGGCACATAGGCCTGTCGCCGCGGAGGTGGTATCGGAGACGAGGTTGCAGAGGGCGGTAGAGAGCTCGTGCGCGGCACGTAGGCACGAATGGCCGTAGCGGACATTGCGGTTATGGGTTGAGTTTGACGATGAAAGGAGTGTATGTCGAAAAAAGGGGACAATAACAGTAAGGCTTGGCAGGAGGGCCGCCGGGAATACAAGTTGCAATGGAAGCAGCTGTTGGTGTTGTCGCCGTTGGTGTTGCCACTGCTTTACGCTCAGAGACGATGGTTGATCGTGAGAAGCAACAATAGAGTGATGGTGATTCTTTTGTGACTGAAGAGAGAAGTTGCGGTGGCTTGGGTGTGGATGGGGTTGGTGTGTAATACCAGTCTAGGTCGGCTGATCCCTGGCCGAGATGCTCGCGGGCGTGCCGACGAGTAGATCCGAACAAGCGCTAACTGCGCCCTTGAGACAAGACTGGGAAAGTCACAATGTCTTTTGCGACTAGTGAATGATGTGGGGGTGGTGATGGTGATGGTGATGATGAGCAAAGAGAGGGAGAGCAATGGTAGTGGTCGTTACCAAGACGGGTGCGTGCTCTGTTGGTAGCACTCCGGGCTGGATTTGGTGGTGCGGTGCCTGGACAAGAGTCTGCGGAGGCGCGGAGGTGCGAGCCAGGGGTGAGGTGAGGGAGAGGCACGTTTAGTGCTTGTATGAGAAACGACAAGCCAAAGCCTCTTGCAGTCGAGTCTGAGCGTTAAAGGCCCAGTGGTTCGAGATGGATAGATAGAACAATAGACGTCGAGAGCGACAGACTGTGAGACAGATGGAAAGAAGCAGTTGTGAAGAGCGGATAGAATGGGACGAAAGAATAGAACGACGACTAGAGTTCAAACACAGAGAGAGCCCTTTCGTTTGATCTTGGGTTTTGGAAAGTGTCGCTGCGGTCGCCGATAGAGTTCGTTCGGTGGTGCAAAGGCAGGAACGCCGCCGATTGCACAGATACCGTAGAGAGTGGATGCGGTGGTGAGCAGACTACGAGTAGGCTCGAGGAGGTTGTCCAATCTCGACGATCAATGTAGACGAGACGATGTCAAGCGACACTTGTTGACAGAGAGGAGGTCTGTGTGCAGAGAACCAGGCCGCCCTGTCGCACAAGTGAGATCTTGAGAACCCCTTGTCGTCGTCGTTTGGTGCCGAACAAGGAGAGGGGTTGGTTGGTGAGTTGACTCGGGCTGTGTAGGTAGAAGGGGCAGTGCCGGACGCAGGCAGTGAACGCTGCGAGCTGTTCTTGTGGATACTGTTCTACGGACGTTGTTCAAGAACAAGATAGGAGATGTGAGTCAAAGTGGTGGGGACGATGAGCCAGGGATGTAGCCGGCAGTCTAGCACTTTGTTTGCTGTGGCTGTGGGTGCGTGCCGCGGAATCCTCGATCCTTTTCGATCTGATGGTCTGCGGTCTGCGGTGGCAGATGGGAAAATAGGAGACAAGGGGCACAGCAGTACCGCAGTACAGGAGAAGTACAGTACAGCAGGCTTGGGTTAATGCTCCAGCGGTATGCAGCAACACTGCGTAATCCTATGCAAGCGGGCAGCAATCGCAACTAGACCGGGCCTGCGGTTCTTTATGGATAACGTCGGTCTTGGCCGTACTTTTTTGAGTCTGACTCACAAGGCACACGCTCTCTCAGGTTGTAACCTCAAAGCGGCCGAGGCCGGGACGGACGGATAAAGACGATGGCGAGGGAGCGGGACGAGGGGAATGTATGGAGAGAGCTTGGGTTTGGGCGCGGGTATGAGCGCGGATACAGAAGGCTACTTAACCACTGATCTCTGTATGCAGTACAGTCCAGTCTGTCGTCTCGTTCGAATGCTATTCACGACGACTGATATCTCACGCAAATCTCAAGCAAAAAGCCGATAATCATATATTCTACCAAACTAGTGGATTGTTGTTGCCGCTTGCATTCGAGGTGAGAGATGAGGCGAGAGGTGTGGGAACGGGGGCGTTATTGAAGGGGGTCGGTGGCGTCTTCGCTCTACCCCCCTACAGATAGGACAGGGAGACAGTAAGGGAGGGAGACCATAAGGGAGACAATAAGGGTGGTCGATGGTGTCGGGTGAGTTGCCGAACTGCCGAAAGGACGGAGAGACCGGGGTTGTCGCGTGCGTGCGGCGGTGGCGCTGGGCTTTGCGCTAGAGGCTTTGGAGGCCTAGATGGTGGTGGTGGTGGTGGTGGTGGCGGTGGGGGACCGACTTGAGTCGAACGAGGGTGTGATGTGACTGGAGCACGGACGACACTGGCAACCAGAACTGACCGAGACGAGACGAGGGATCGAGAGCAGAGATGGGAATGCCGTCGGATATAGCCTTGGGGCGTAAACCCAGGGTGAGCAATCACAAACCATCTGGGAATCCTGATACCTGAGCTAGAAGCACGGACCCGACCCCAGTCAAGTCGAAGCAAGGAAGAGCAGGCTACAGTTTGTGGTATGCATGCAGAGTAGTAGTATATACTCTCATAGCAGACAGGCAAACGAATGTAGTCTTTCCTACGAGCTAGCGAGCAGAGCCGTGTCCATCACCCTCACCATCATCGCAGTCGTTCTCGTCGCCAGTGTACATTCCAGGAAACCGGCCGTACAGAAGAAAACGAAAGTCTGGAATTTCCTTTTATTTTATTTATATTTTTACTTTAATTTTCTAATCGATTTATGCCTCTCGTAAGCCTGGATTCAATCCTACTAAGCTTCGATCCGTCTGCCTCTCGGAATGTTTGCGCAGACGGTATATGAACGTGTGGGTCTTGCGAAGCCGTAGCAGCTTGTGTGTCTATCGCTCTTCGCGACGGTGGACGAGGTTGCAACATGACGGCGGCACGGAAGCGAGACAGGGAAAGGATGCATCACCACTCTCCACCAAACCCGCCCAAACTCGTCAGAATATCCCGCTTGAGGTCGAGTTCTACGTCTGCCCAGCATGCACGACCAAGCCCCCGACCTCCGGCCTATGTCCGGGCCTACATGTGTGCATGTCTACTGTGCCTCGGAGGATAGTTCCAGGCCGGCCCGGTTGTGCGGGAGAGGGACCATACTCGGCATCGGATTACAGTTTGCATGAAGTTCATTTGTGCATCCCCCGCGTGCGCTTGTTCGAGCCCATTGAGCCGGTCGATCAGTAGACGGCGAGTACTTTAGCCTACCGAAGAGCGCTGCTCAGAGTGAAGCTACAATCGCGGCTGTTCAGTGATCAGTGGTCAGTGACCTCATACGCCGACAATCCAGTGATCCAGTGCATGCATCGCATCCTCGTCAAACCACGGCCCGCATTGAGGATCCGGTTGCTTCGAATCGAGACGCACTCACGAGTCGGCGCCTCTGTGTGTTTGCGCTCTGCGCCTCTTCAGCCATGGGCATGTGCTGAAATTGACGTCTTGACGCCCCCGACCGGACAGAAGTACAGAATGAGAGACAGTCGCGCGAGAGTCCTTTTACCCCAGACAATAACGGCCAGGGAGCAGGTAGCGATTCGAGTCATGAGAGTGACTGTGCACAATGGACATGACCATCTCGTCATTGTCATGAAAAAGAGTCAAGAGTCCCAGGACATGGTCGCTGTGCCTGTATGTGTAGTATGCAGGTTGCCGCAAGCGGTGACATTGCCTTGGAGATAGGACGGCAGAGTGAGCGGGGCATACATCGACGTATCGGGTGCATCATGCATCATGAATGATGAATGATCAAAGGATGGCATCATAGTCTCGATGGTCTCGATGGTCTCGATGGTCTCGATGATGGTCTCAATCGCGGATGCTGCGTGGGCCATCCATCTCATTGACTGTACACTTTGCATGTAGATCCGCGTCCAGACAATGTAAATGTAAATTTTGGTTCACCCGCAAAACAAGCTGTCGGAAATATGATTAGAAGAATTCCTAATGGTAATACAGCTTATTAGATGATAGCCGTATTTTGTAATGAGATTGATTAGATTGTACGATTGTATGGCACTGAACTGGGTATCAATATAAATAATCCCCCCATTTTATGCAGGAAATAAACCTCCACTTTTGATGGATTGGTTTGGATGGGCCAGGATGGGCCAGGATTTTTTGGCTGGGCAAATAACTGTATGCGCGCATAATGGACCCTGGATCCACTGCTGGTCGGACTTGGCCTGGCTGGGACTCTCCTGGCTGGCTGTGGTGTAGTGCCTCTGAGCCATCACAATGACCGATCCACCGACCACAGCCAGAGACCATACCACACCACACCCCCCACCACCCCCATCCATCATCCCCCAGTCGTCGTCGTCTTCGTCCTCATCCTCATCATCATCATCACCATCACAGTCGCCATCATCACCACCTCACAATCTCATCCATCTCCCTGCTTTGCTCAATCGCTTCAGCTCAATCCTGCTAGTAATCTGCTATATACTACCACCGCTGTCACCACCATCACCACCTCTACCATCACCCACCCACCCACCCATCGTCCCCTCTCCTGCCTGCAAACTTTCTCACCAAACCTCTCACATCCTTCAACCTCTCTCACGCACATCCCTCTCCCTCTCCACTCTGCTCTCCCCCCTCTCCTCGCCGTAGCAATGCCCAAGAGGATTACTTTTGGGTCGATACCCCCTCCCACTCCCGACCTGGGTGCTCCCATCGCGGGCAACCGCTATGTCACATTTTCCAAGCGTAGCGGTCCCTCCAAAGAAACCACTCCTGTCCCTCGTCTTTCGGCAAACAAGCGTCGCAAGGCTGCTCCCATTGTCGTCGAGCCCACCGACGAGCTCATGAGCATGACGATGCAGCCCCTCAATGTCACCATTGTCGCCCGCTGTGTCCTCGCTCGCTCCCAGCCAGCATCCCCACCCAACGGCCTGTCATCCAAGAAGCGCTCCAACCGTGGTACCCCAGCCGCGTCGCCCACCCCTCCCAACGGGCCCCCCGTCCATCCCTACTCTCGTCACTATGATCTGGCCAACACCCGCAGCACGATCCCCTCTCCACATGAGCTCGCCCGTGCTGAGCGTATGGAGGAGGAAAAGGCACGCCAAAAGAAGGAGAATGCCGCCGCCGCCCGTGCTGCCGCCGCCATTGCCCGTCGTCGCCGTGCCCTCCGTTCCGGTGGACGCGGTACTCCTCGCCCTCCCTCGACGTCGGCTGCTCCCGCTCCCATGATCCCCCCCATCCAGCGTGCTGTCGCTGCCCAGCGTGCTCGCTCTGCCGAGGCTGCCGCTGCCGAAGCTCATGCTACCGAATCTGCTTCCGCCAATCTCCCCACCGAGCCAGAGGACGACAATGGCATCTCCCTCCCTCACCGTGCTCTCAAGCGTACTCGCAGCTCGGGTCTCATCAACGTTGTCAACGGCAACGGTGCCTCGGTTGGATCGCCCCTGCGTACCGTCACCACCCACTCTGACGAGGACGAGCCAGAGGACACCGAAAGCAGCAGTTTTGCCAACGGCACCACCGATATCCCAGCTCGTAAGCGGTCGCGTCTCGCAGAATCTACTCTTCCCCCTCGCACCTCTTCACGTCGCGCGGCCAGTGCTTCCCCCGTCGGCACTCTGACTGCTCTCCCCGACACCACCTCTCCCCGCAAGGACGGTGGCCTCGAGCCCGAGGCGACCTCTATGCGTCGCGCCGTCTCTGCGACCGACACGGCGGGCATTCGCCGTGCTGCTCAACGCATAGGATCGGCTGGGCCCGAAGGCATCTGTGAGCGTTCCAGACGCGAAGTGCAGCTCCCCGCCCGCATGCGTGACTATGACCGGTAGCGACGGCGGCGGGAAAGGGAGTGAGTTTTGCCGAATGCTCGCTGCCTGCCTGCTGGTGCAACCCCCGTGTACGACTATATCCACTGCTACCTTCTACTACCACCACTGCTACTACCATCATCATCATCATCACCAAGGCGATCCACTGCGTTACCCCCAAACTCGAGCACGACCGGCAACCTCTTGCCTTTCATTTTTGACAGTACCTCCCCTTTTGTCCCTGTTTACGAGATCTCACCGACCCACACTTGTGGGCGCGCGGTTTGTGGTTAGATGCCAAGCCACCCTATCCACCGATTTCATTCAATCATCCCTCACACCCTATCACCCTGCACCCTTCACCCCACCCCCACTCCCACTCCCACTCCCACTCCCCTCCTCTCCTCTCTAATGTAGCTGCTTGTATGTGTTGCCTCTCTCTCTCTCTCTCTCTCTGCATATTATGATCCTCGAGCGTCTGTGCTGCATTGTTTGTGCAGTGTTACTCTGTTCCAAATCCCCTGGTGCAGTCGCAGAGTGGGACAGACAATAGCTACCACACTGTGCTAATACAAAGTTTGGCCCAGTCCCAGAGTGACAAGCTATTTGTGTGCATATGAGCGTCGTGCGAGAGAGTCGTGCGGCGTCATCCGCTTGTGGGCTGGTCCGCCTGGCACCGTCTGCCCGCCTGGCTGCCTGGCTGCCTGCCCCGGATCCCGGCCCTAGGTATCAAAAGGAAATTGATTCCGTGCACGAAAGATTATCAGCTCATTGCCGTAGAGTTCAAGCTCGGGCCTGGCTGGCCTGGCTGGGCGGGCTGTTCCAGAAGGGCAGAAGGATAGAAGGCTAGAAGGATATGCACGTGCGCTCACGTGCGCACGCGCGCACGCCCTCGTACGTAGCTCTCGCCTATCTCGTCCCCTCAATCGTCACGTACCTCTCGCGAGCTCGCGAGCTCTCAACGTTGCGTCTCTGCACCAGTACACCTACTGACACCCGACTGACTACTTGCAGCCCTCACTCACTCACTGCTGAGCTTGGGCTGCAGCCGTCAAGATCCGGCACGACATGACGCAGGCGAGACATATTGCCAGACTACCACTAGCCCGCGCACTAGCTGTCGGCCATGACCAAAGCGGGGGTGTCCATCTGCCCGGTGCGGTGTGCAAGTGCATTAGCCAGCGCTGGATCCGGGATGCACGCCGCACACCGGCCCGTATCGAGGTTTCCGTGCTTGCTAGCGCCGTCGGGGGCGTGTACTAATAGCAAAGCGCTGGAGGCGATTCCCCCGCAAACTCTCGATACTGATGCGTTCTGTGTCCTCATAGTAGCTGATCTGTACAGTGATATCTGCAGGTACGCTCGCATGTCCGTCCTTCATCGCAGCTTCAGTGGTATCTCGCAGGACACGAGCGAGCAGCGTGGCCCGAAGGCCTTCGTTATGCTGTGCCTCACCTCGCATCCATGTCCGTCCGCATCAGCACTCGAGGTCCGCATCTGTACGCTCCTCCATATGGCCGACATGCACTAGGTGCTCGACATGTGCTGCGAGTTCCGCATGGGAGACGCTGGGATCTTGGCATGTTCGCTTCGAGCAGTCGCTTCATGTTGTCGACATGCAGAATGCGTCTGGATGCTCTTACCACACATTCCACCGCACAGGCCCAGGGCGTCTGTAACCCTACCCCGCTGTCAACTTTGGCTGCTGGCTGCAAGCGGACTACACATCAAATGCGGCCTATTAACCCAATCTGAATGCCGAAATAGAAATTTGCTTTGCCGATTACAAAAATCTTTAACCCTCTGCTAATACCCCTTTCCACCCCGCATCCAGACCTCCACTCTACTGAAACAGCTGGCCGTTAGTGGCTCCTTGCGTCCAAAGATCAAAAATCATTCGCGAGTCTGTACGCAAGAGAACAGATGCATTCGACGCTAGCGTCCATAACTTGCAAGACAGGAGCATGCAGGACGGTGTGCACTGTGGGAAGAGCTGCTCGGCGATGGTATAAAGCTGCTCGTTGACGCTGCGATGTGTTCTTTCCATTAACCAAACAAACCATCACAACTCACTTCATCATGCTCTCGCTCATCAGCAAGCTCTCCACTGTCAAGTCCCGCGACGACCGTCTCACGACCCTCGACCGCAGCGACACCATCTCCACCGTTTCCACCCTCGACAGTCCCCCTTCCACTCCTGCAACCAGCTCTTCTGAGCTCCCGGACACTGTAAGTACTGACCGCTTCTGCCACTCGGACGACATACTTACCCGGAAGGACTCTATCGTCAACGTCCCCTCTGCCACGACTTTGGCCGACTCGCTCGACGTCAACAATGCCGACACTGCGCCGACCACTGGTCGCAGCTGGAAGCGTATCATCCTTCGTCGCAAGGCTGCCGTCGACCCCACGCCTCTTCCCCGCGCCGAGTATGTGCCTCCTCCTCACAACATGCACGTCCCCGGCCCCGGCAAGCTGTCTATCGCGTGGCCTCTCTTTGGCGAAAACAAGGGCAAGGACACGCTCTACATTCGCGCATGCTACGTCGAGTCGTACCACGACGTTGTCGCCCTCTGGCCTTGGATCAAGTACGGCTTTGCGTCCCTGCTTGCGATCATCACCCTCGCCGGCATCTTCTGGGCTCTCAACTCTCTCTGGGCTTCTGTCACTTCTTCGTTTACGACCCTCGCGTGCTCGACCGTCCTCACCTGCGACCTCGTCAACCCGGCTTCCGAGTTTGACCCCTGCCCTTACCTCTTCGCTCTGGCCGCCACAATCTTCTCGTGCATCATCGGCCCCAAGGTCTTTCCCCGCTGGGAGTCCGAGTTCACCCAGGTTCTCACCGTTGCCAACCTCATCACGGCTCCGGTCATTTACACCGGCTACGGCGCCATTGTCACTGGCATCAAGCTCTACCGCTTTGGCACCTTTGTTCACGCTCTGAACGCCCGCAACGTCCTCTCGAGCTCGGTCCGCGCCATGTCCACATTTGGCGAGTACCTCCTCACCCTCCACATCGTCTCCGTCACCAAGGACGAGCCGGCTGCTGTGTCTGAGGGCAAGGTGGAAGTCATCACCACCACGACTCCCCTCCGCACCCCGCACACCAACATGCACTGGTCGACCGCCTTTGTCAAGGACCTCGACCTCACCCCGGTGCCCAACTGCTACGGCGACGGCCTCTACCCGCTCCTCCGAGACGCCCGCGACCTCGAGCAGGCCACCTCGTTCTTTGAGCTCCACCCCCTCCGTGTCCCCACCGCGCTCCAGGCTGCGCGCCACGCCCGCATCGTCACCCAGCAGCAGGTCCGCGACCTCAAGTGGGCCGAGAAGACTTCCAGGCGCGAGGAGAGGGACGCGCGCAAGACCGCAAAGGCCGACGCTCGCGCCGTCATGCGCTCCGAGCTCGCCATCCGTCTCGCCGTCCGCAAGGACAAGGTCAAGACTGCTTTCACCAAGGTCTTTTAAGGACCCCACAGCACGCGCTCTACTCCGCTTCACCACTGCCTGCTTTACTTTGATTTCGCTCTCTTTGCTTTTCCATACTATTAGAACGGATACTATATACATACTATACTTAATACTTGATGAAATGAACGATTACAGCTACATCCAGTGACGTGGTCCGTGCAGCAGCAGCAAGTACTTACAGTGGGGAGCAGCAAACGTTGCCACAGTCGAGGTCTGGTAGGCAGCTTGAGAAGTGCCTGCAGTGAACCGCCTATCGACAGGTAGAGACTGCAACTCCTGTTAACACTCGCAAATGTGAACATTGCCCTCATGACCCTGCATAGCCGGGCCGTAGTCTCACTGGCACCGACGCCGACGCCGAGGACCTGCCGCCGATACGACCATTGATTGACCTTTGACTAAACGCCCTTTCTCCCCTCATGACGCCATTAAGGAAGTCGCTAACCGATTGAAACAGATTAGCTCAAGGTAAATACGTCCGTCCTGACTGGACCAAACAATGCGAACGCTACCATGCATGGCCCGCTTCGAGTCTGTGTCTACTAAAGAGAATGGTTTCGAGCGCATGGCCCCCGCTACTCGACCCTTTTTGTGCATTCTTGGTCCCCATAGTAAATCAGTCTCCATCCTGCGGCGCCGCGACCCGACACTCGTTCTTCGTCCACCGTCGAGTCTTGTCGCCGCGCATCGTTCTTCCCCCGCCTGCAGGTCCTCCACTGCATACATCGCGTCGCGCATTGTCGACAGGCCTTCGCCAGCTCGGTGACAGCTTCGTCTGGTATGTCATCTGCTGACTGTGACTGTGGTGTCCATGCAGATGCACTCTGTACGCTTGGAGCAGCATGCACTAGTGGGCTCGCTGTGTGCACTTGCACTTACTCACACTTACCACCCCGTGCGGTTCTAATCAGCTCACTCGGAATTTCTAATCAAAATTCTATCTACTACCCCTCCGCCAGACGCCATTAGGAATCCCCAACCAACCTCCACCCTCCACCACTCCTGAATCGCGCGCTGGATGCCAGAAAGTAAAATCACTCGCGACTTTTTGGCTGTTCTTTGGACGCATTCGGCACTAGTGTCCAGAACGACTGAGACAGCAGCATGCAGTACGCTTGTAAACCCAGCCTGCGGGGGGTTGCAGAGCGAGGTGCAGGGCGGTTGTATAGGTCTGATCGCTGTTTACTGATGCATTCTCATCAATGTAACAAACCAACTTACAAGCACAATCCAACATGTTCAAGTGGATCTCCGAGCTCTACGAGCTCATTGCCACCTTCTGGGCTCCGCCCCCTACCCGTACCCTCGCCCCTACCCCCGCACTGTCGAAATCCGGCACGTCGGCCCCCCTCCTGATGCTCACGCTCGCCTCCCCCGGCGTGTCCATTGACATGAACAACATCCGCACCACCCCCGGCCCCGAGGGCACCCTCGGCCGCGACCTCCTCTTCATCCGCGACGACGAGGACCGCTATCCCCAGCATCCCCAGAGCGATGCCATCTCCCTTATTTCGACTCCGGCAACGTCTTGCCCCACCACCCCTGCTCTCGGCCCAGTCGACGCTTTTGCCGCCGAGCTCGATGGCAAGCTCGACAAGGTCCACTCTACCTCCACTATCAGGCTCACTGGTCCCGTCAACCTCGCCCGGCGCATCTGGAGCTACTTCTTCTCCAAGTCCCCGACCCGGCCAACCCACTACACCCACCGTCGCGCCGCTGTCGTCACTCACAACAAGTTCTCGCAAGTCTACATCCCTGCCCCCGGCAAGGTCCCCCTGCCTTGGCCCACAATTGGCTCCCGCAAGGGCTCGCAGACCGTGTATGTGGCTCCGGGCACTGCGACTGTCGTCACGGAAGCCACCACTCTCTACTACGATATCAAGCTCCTCGGCATCATCCTCGGCTGGCTGTACCTCGTGCTCGTCGTCACGAGGCTTGCCGTCTACTGTGTCTCGTTCTCGGCGGCCCCCACTTCGTTTGTCTCCGTGCTCTCGCTCCGGCCGACATACGATGTCTCGACGTACCTCGCACTCTGGGCGATCACCATCCTCCTCAGCATCGTCGGCACCGCGCTCGTCCCCCACTGGGACATTGACTTTGTCGAGGTCGGGCAGGCTCTCATCGTGCCCTTCACCGCTCTGTATCTCCTCTGCAGGGGAGCGTACCACCTGGTTACGCTGGCGTACCACTCTGTGCGTCTCCCGAGCTGCTGCGAGCACATCGTCTACGGCATCATGTGTCTCCACTTGTCAATGAGCCGTGTCCTTGGCCCACGTGAATGTGGCGGCGCGATCCCGTCTGGCTCTGCTACTGCCATCGTCTCCGCTGTCGACCCCTCGGTTCAGGACAAGACCAACTCCAAGCCCCTTCTTGCACCCGAACCCGAACCCCCTGCGGCCGAGATGGTGGACGTCGGGGAGTCCAGGGAGAAGGCCCGCAACTTTACAAAGGCACTGCACCCTCTCTTCTGCCGCTCGAGCACCAAGGACGTAGAGAAGGACGCCGACAGGCCCAACCGCAAGCGCCCCCTCCACGCTCTTGCCTGCTTCCGCAACGTCATCGCCCGCGGGGACCGCGATCTCCGCCGAGCCAAGAAGGAGGCAGAGCGCAACGCCAAGCGTGTCGAGAAGGAGGGCAAGAAGGCTGCCAAGGTTGCCGGTGCCGCTGAGAAGAAGGCCGCGCGGGAGAAGGACAAGAAAGACAAGCAGGACAAGAAGGAGAAGAAGGAGAAGGAGAAGAAGGAGAAGAAGGACAAGAAGGAGATGAAGGACGAGAAGGACAAGAAGTACGGCCAGGGCATGGGACAGAGCGTCTGCCGCGACACCCGCACAAAGGTCAAGAAGTTCATGAACACGCTGTTCTGAACTGGAAACGAGTTACTTGTCAACCCACCCCGGTGGCCACAGAGTCGCACACACGCACACGACCAAGGACGATTCGAACGATACGATACGATAGTATACGACGGGATACGATGGGATACGATAGGATGAGCTGTAGGACGACACGATACGCTGTAGACAACACCATTGTGAACAATACTTGACGATCATTCAGTTACAGCAGCGGCAGCAGCACTCGCGCATTGCAATCAATCCATGATCTATATATGCTATAAAAGCTGTGCACCGTGCTCCTGCTGTAAAAGTGTTCTGTTTCTGGCGTCGTTATAGGGGTATGTGCTGCAGGCCGAGGTAGCGGCGCAGATGAATATGGCAAGGGCATCTAAAGGGGGCAGGCGGGGKGGCAAGTAAAAAAAAAAAAAGTCCGTGATGCAGCGACTGGCGCGTGATTGAGAAAGATCGTAGAGATGCTGAAGGAAGGCCCAAGGGGACCCGGCAGCGTCTGCGTTTAGATGAGAACAAAGGCGAGGGCACCGGCAACGGCTGCGAGACCAGTAGCGGCAGTGGCCGACGAGCGCGCGCTGTTCTTCTTGTCATTATTGCCGTCGCCGAGGGGGTCGCCGGACGAACCGTTGGCTCCGGGCTTGCCAGCGGCGTCCCAGTCGTTGTACGCCGCGTATGCGAGGATCATAAAGCTCTGGCCCTCGGGAGATGAGGTGCTCTCGTGCGCAAAGGTCATCGGGCTGACGACCTTATTGAGGTAGCCGGTCGCGTTGACATTCTTCGAGACCGAGGCGAGCATCTTGAGCGACATGTCGACATAGTCGTTGGTGATGTTCATGGCGGCAAAGCGGAAGCCGGTGGCAGCCATGAGAGCAGTGGCGCTAGAGTCCTCAAAGGTGGACGAGTTGGTAATGTAGTTGCGGAGCAGGTTGTTGTCCGACTGTGTGTGTTAGGATCAAGCATGAGAGAATCGCGATCCGAGGAATCACACGGCGTTACTCACGAGGTGAGGCTTGGCAGCGTCAAAGATCTCAATGGCCCAGTTCTGGAGGTCCGAGACCTGCGACGACATTTGATCGGCATACGGCGAGCCCTTGATGGTGGCAATGACACGGGCCGCGCCGGCGACAACCCAGGCGTTTCCAGTGGCCCAAAGCTCGGGGTCCTTGGCTTCAAATCCATCGCTCATGTGCTTCCAGAGCTTGGTCTTGCTGTCCTGGAGAATCTCACGGTAGGTCTTGATCTGGTTGTAGGCCTCCTGCACAACAGTCTGGTTGTTGGTCGTAACACCATAGTAGGCCATGAAGGGGGGCACCATGTAGACGTTGTCGGCCCACAGCTGCATCGAGCATTCGCGGTGAGAAATGGCGCCGTTCTTTGCCTGTGGAAGGGTAAGCTGCAATTCTTGGGACACGGACCACCACCACCACCACTGCCGAGCACTCGGACCACTCGGGCGTCACACCCGGCATACCAAGTGAAACCGACTGATCGATTCTAGCGTGTACAGGCGCAGCGAGTGTGCGGAGGCCCAATCTTTCGGCCCGGGAACACTAGCGGGGTGACACCAGGGGAGAGGGACCAGGGTTGCCTCCGCAGCAGTCACCCAAAAATACAACAACAAACGCTTTTGGCAAAGTACTCACCCGAGGGACGTGGTAGAGCAGAAAGTTGAGCTGCGAGGTGACAGCGTCGCCGTACGTGCTGTGGTTACGGACGCCGCCGTTGGTGGTCTTGTTGGCAAGAAGAATGGGGATACCAAGCGACGGGGGGTCACCAGCCGCGCCGGCACCGTTGACAAGGGGCGAGCCTGGAGGGAGCTGGCGGTTCATCTGCGCAGGGGTGGCGACGCAGGTGTGGTTGGCGGGAGTGGCCGAAGCGGTGACAGACGGCGAGGAGACAGCCGAAGTCGCGGCGCCTTGACGCTTTACGACGGCGGGAGTAGGAATGTCGGAGCTGCTACTGCCGGCACCGTCCTCTTCAGTAATGTTGTTCGGGTTGGTGCGGTCAACCGGGATGGGGCGCTGGTCCATGGCGACATTGGCGATTTGCAGAATGTCAGAAATGTTGTCCGAGTGCAGTCCCTCGGGGTGGTAGGTGCCATTCGCGCCGAAGACGGACAGCTCGCGGTGGTTCATTCGAGAGACGCCTGGGCGCGTGTACCGTTCTCCCAGCTATTGTGTCAGTGGTGGGACTAGAACAAGAGAGCTTACCTGTGGACGTTGAGCTCGACCATTCGCTGGTAGACCACATTGAGGCACTCGGGGGTGAGGTGCTTGCCTTGGGCGAAGGGGGAGGCCACAAGGACGGCGAGGGTGGCAATGTCGATGACCCTCATGGTGTAGTAGATGGAAGAAGTAACGACGAACAAGAAGGGGAAAGAGTTGTTGTTGTCGCTGCTGGTCTATAAACTACAGAGTTGTCGTAAATGAAAGGAAACGAGTGTGTAGATGGGAAAAGAGGGACAATGTCGATGCTCGGGGCGCGTTGGACGACGTATTCAAGATGAATGACAAAGGAAATGGCGCTAGAGATCGAAGAGATCAGAGATGCAACGAGGGCAACGAGGGCAACGAAGGGGCGTGGCGGAGAAAAGGAGAGGAGGGGAGTTGAAGACAGGGATGGAAGGGGTGGGGGACAGGGACAAGGACGGAACGCTTGCTGTTGGCTGATCCCTAGCGATGGGTATCAACCGTGTAGAGACGAGGCAAACGGACGACGAAGACCGGTAAAGAAAGAGAGTGATAGAGAGGGAGAGAGAGAGAGAGAGAGAGATGGTGAGGATGTAACAAGAATAGAAAAGAGACGGAGCGACGAGAAAAAACTGGCCGAGGATCTAAACGTAAAAAATCCAGATGAAATGGCGGAAATGCTACTGCGCAGAGATTGATTGCTACTAGCTACTACTGCTGATAGTAGTGCTGTAGGATGCCGTTCATGCTATGCATCTCCCCTCCGTCCCCTGCCAACTACTGCTCGCCAGTTACCCGTAACAAGACGACGAGACGACGAAACCCAAAGAACGGAGGAAAAGAGACGCGTATGCCCCGTGTGCTCTCCCTGTATACAAACCAAGAACTCGGTATGCTCTGTCGCGCTAGCGAAGGTAAAAAAGGTTTCAAAACGCCAGCCAAGCCAAGGCCAGGTTGTCCCACGTCGTCCAAGGCCGTCCCCAGTCGAGCCAGTCGATCCAGCCAAGCCAGTCGACAGAGACTACTACTGCATCGGAGACTTCCGAGGCGCAGCAGTGGGAGGGTTTACTTTTGGCATTTCCGGACCGCCACAGAAGAACGGGAACGACGACGACGCGGGCGGTGTCAGGAAAGCAATCAATTAACCTGTTCTTGGCATGTACAGTACACCCTGTAGCCTGCAGCCTGCAGCAGCCGCGAGCTGTATGGGGACGGCGGCTGAACAACCGAACAACCCCCCCCAAGGACCGTTTGATCGAGCCCAGCGAGCCCAACCGCATGCATGAATGTATGTGCTGTCGTTATTCACCTCACTGTTTTGTCCTTGTCCCCTCCCCCCTCGTCTCCGTTGTCATTCATTGTCTTGAGGATCCCCGACTGCATGCATGCTCTAGCCGCCCATTGCGGCCACTGACCCAGACCGAGTAGCGCGTGCTGTTCAATAACCAGCAACGTCCAGACCTTGGGTCGAATTTGCTGTGTACGGAGAGATTGTTAGTTGATACCTTTACCACCTACACCTGCCAAGAACATGATTCCACCCAAGCCATCCACTTGCACTCCTGACATGGCGCGTACGCCGCGTGAGAAATCTGAAACCTTTTCTTCGTTTTGAATGGATGGGCAGGACATGCAATGCAAATCAGTCAATCATCTTGGCACTGGTGAACAAAGCATATCTATTGCCATCAGCTAGCTCTTGCAAGTATAGCTTCCAGCCGCGGCCTCGGGTCCTCACTCTTCAGCTGCTATCGCTCCCTATGCACCAGGTGTAGTGGCGAGCGCGGGATGAATATGCTCAATGGCGATTAACATTCAATCAGTTATCAATGGGGAAATATGATGAGACTATAGTATTATTTATAATGCCCAAGGTGCTAATAATAATATTCATAATCCAATAAGGCCAGTCCTAAATATAATTAATAAAATCAAAGACTTATACTCTGACCGACAACGGCATCCGGGATAGCATTCCGATCAGACTTGACAACAACAGCAACAAAGGAGGACGAGGAGGAGGAGGACATGACTGCTGTGTCTCCAGAGAGCTGCAGAGCGGCGGTGCTGGCTTCAAGGCAGGGGCACGTTCTCAACTCCTTTTGCTTTCTGTTTTCCCCATCTGCTGGACGCAAAGTTAGAGTTCGGCACATTTCTCCTATATAATAATAGTCTCTGGAATTCTGGCGATCCATGTTATGGAGCTGGGTAGATGCTGCAGGCCCGCAGGCAAAGTCGGCACACAATCCCGACAGGACTGCCAGTAGTGCACATCTCGTCCGTGTCTGAGAAGAGCAGACGTTGGCGTCACCTTGGCGTGGTGGCAAGCCATCAACAGCGACCTTGTCGTCGGCCGTCAGTTGGCAATTCCACAACGGGGTGAAATGAGTGTGAGTGTGCATGCGCCGCTCTATGCGCGATGCTCGTCATGACAGTGCTTTCTAAAGGGTGGTATGTAGCCATGAATGAGAAGGGCGTGGCCTGTGATGATGCTGCCGGGTGTTCTCTGACCGAGTACTGACGCCACACGCAGAGAGAAGAGTGTAACTGTTCATTCTTCGAACAGAATTAATTTTGCAGATCAGTCTGTAATAAGGAACATGGAACACAATGAAGCACAAGATCGACGTGTTTCATACCATCTCTGATCTCCAACGGACTGATCTTTGATCGTCAATGTTCTGCTCATCACGCTGTGTGCCGTATGATCGGCATCATCAGCGCGCGTGACTGATCATCACCCCTGCGTCTTGATCGCTCTCGGCGTGCCTCATTATTCCCCGGCAGCGGTGTAGTGTTGCGTCCTCACAGCTCGCAATCTCTCACGCTTTGGGATCTTGTAGCGTCTCAAGTCTCAGCGGGATCTCGGTTATGGCTGCTGTCAGATCGTCGGATCGTCGGATCGTAGGGGTGATCTTGACCACCTTCTTCCACAGCCGCGTGGTAACCGCATGAGCTTTGCGTGTATGTCACGTGATAGCTGAGTGCTTATACGAAAGTACGAAAATGTCAGTCAGGGCTTCAACGCCACCCCCAAGCGCCACTCAACGCGCCGCGTCGCCTCTGGCGCACACCAGCCAAGGCCAACCAACCGGCCCACCGTCCCGTTTCCACCTGGACGGTGGAACGACCGACCCAGGTACCAAAAGGGCGCGCCAGGGATGAATAGGAACAATGGAAGTGCGTGTCGCGACGCGAAGGAGCGCGCAGACTGCAGCAGACTGCAGCAGACTGGAACGCTGGAACTCGGTTTTGCTCGTTGATGCTCAGGCAGGGGGACTATTGCAGTTGCAGCGGCTGAGCAGGTTCAGTAGAGTCCTTTGTGCTCGAGATGGTGGCGATGATAAGCGCACTTGGCTCTCAATCTACAGTCTGCGTTATCTCAAAATGTGGATGACCCCTCAACCTCGTTGCTCACATGTCCGATGCCGAGATGCTGCCTGGCTCTATGCAACTGATATGGCTGCGACATCAGTCTCATGGCGTGCATGCACATGCTTGGTGGAGATTGAGGACTGAACAGGATAAACAGGATGAACAGGGTGGGCTGAGGCTCGGACCGCTATGCCTTGCGACCTTGGCGCTGCCATGCCGACGCTGAGCCCTGGGCCCGTTGGGCGCTGGACCTGCTGGCGGGTGGGCGTGATACGCGTCAGTACGACCAAGACTGGAGAGAGTATGAGCGATTAAAGAAGAACAGAAGCATTCTACTACAGAGGATCGATCAGAATTGATTACATAATAATGATAATAGTATGACTTCATCTCCACGTACTTTATTAATGCAGGGGGGTATTCCAATTAGAAATGAAATACTGTGATTTGTATTGAGATTCTATGTTACTATTACTATTTACTACTAGTAATGATGATAGATTTGGCCAGTTTTATAGTTTGGGACACAACAACCCACCCACACGCACAACACGCGCACTACGCACTAGCACACTAGCATGCACTGACGCCAACCACCTCGCTCGCTCACTCGCTCTCGCTCTCGATCCCATCTATCCATCCATCTCTCTCTCTCCTCTCTCTCCTCATCATCATCATCGTATACGACCAACTTGCACAACTCTCCTTGTCAATCAATCCTACATACTCTCGGCGCCATCGATAAAGCGCTCTCTCCACGCGTCTCAACCTATCACTCCCAACAAAAAGTAACTGCTCTCGTCTCTCGACGTCACTTTAATCATGGGAAGGGAAATCATCAGCGTTTCCGGTACGTCGTTACCTGCTGCTACTGCTCTGGATTGTTTAAACTGACACACTCTCTACAGTCGGACAGGGTGAGCTGTTGTTTCTAATCGTTTAGGTCGGGGCCGGTCACGCCGTCACAGTCCAGCGCCGTTGCAGGTTTGCGAGTCGCAACTGGCGTTCTACATCGATGTCGGATTCGTGCCAGCAACCGCGCGATCCAAGCCGCAACCCCGGCCATGACCTAACCATATGCACCCCAGGCCCACTGCTAATGCAACACAGCCGGTAACCAGATCGGAACGGCTTTCTGGGAGGACATTCTCCAGGTGCGTACAGCGATCTCGCAAGGAACGTGTCGGAACTGACAGGTGACAGGAGCACGGCCTTGATCGTGAGTAGGGCCATGGCGAATATATTCGTCCTCTGGGCGCCCATCCCTCCAGCACGACGGGGTCCCCGCACGGTGCCGCGCGGACCTGCTGGCGAATGGAGACCGCCTCCAGAACCCTAAGACTAATGCTGACATGAAGGCTCGGGCAAGTACGTCGGCAACGACCCCCAGCAGCTCGACAAGGGTAAGTGTTGGAAGATGTACATTGGCTAACACGCAGTCTCCGTCTACTTTAGCGAGGCCAGCAACCAAAAGTATGTTCCCCGCTCGATCCAGGTCGACCTTGAGCCTGGAGTCGTGGACCTCGTCCGCTCGGGCCCCCTCGCCAACCTCTTCCGCCCCGACACCTTTGTCCACGGCCAGAGCGGAGCCGGAAACAACTGGGCCAAGGGATACTACACTGAGGGTAGGGAGAAGTGTACGATGGAATGCTGATTGCCAGGTGCCGAGCTCGTCGACCCCATTCTTGACGTTCTCCGTTCGCAGGTTGAGAACTCGGACTCGTTCCAGGGCTTCCAGCTCCTCCACTGTGGGTGCTACTGTTTTAGACTGATTGCTGACCCGTGCAGCGCTCGGTGGTGGTACCGGTTCGGGTCTCGGAGCTCTTCTTCTTGGCAAGATCCGTGAGGAGTACCCCGACCGCATGCTCTCGACCTTTTCCATCTTCCCCTCGCCCAAGGTGTCGGAGACTGTCGTCGAGCCGTACAACGCCATCCTGTCGACCCACATTCTTGTTGAGAACTCGGACATTACCTGCTGCATCGACGTGAGTTGGAGTGTTGGGAGAGACTGACGCGTTTAGAATGAGGCTCTCTACCAGATCTGCGTCAACGACCTCAAACAGAAGGCTCCCGAGTACAAGGACCTGAACGGCCTCATCGCCAAGGTCATGACCGGATTCACTTGTGAGTAGAGCTCCGAGTTTACTGGGCTAACATCAGCGACCCTCCGTTTCCCCGGTCTCCTCAACTCGGACCTCCGCAAGCTCGCTGTCAACATGGTTCCCTTCCCCCGTCTCCACTTCTTCACCGCCGGCTACGCTCCCCTTGTCGCCAGCACCAACCGCGCATACACTGCGTCCAACGTTTCGGAGCTCACTGCCGCGCTCTTCCAGCGCCGCAGCCTGCTTGCCGCCATCGACCCGCTCATGGGCAAGTACCTCACCGTCTCGGTCGCCTACCGCGGCAAGCTGTCGATGCGCGACATTGAGACCTCGGTCTACGACTACCAGTACAAGAACTCTGCCTACTTTGTTCCCTGGATTCCCAACGGTGCGCTCACCACTCTCTGCACTGTCCCTCCCATTGGCCAGACCGCCTCTGCCACCCTTGTCGCCAACACAACCGCCATCTCGGAGGTGTTCAAGCGTTCGCACTCGCAGTTCCGCCAGCTCTTCAAGCGCAAGGCGTACATCCACTGGTACACAGGAGAGGGCATGGACGAGATGGAGTTTACAGAGGTAGGCACAGTGCTTGGAGATTGCATGCTGACATTTAGGCGTCGTCCAACTTGCAGGACCTGTGCGACGAGTACGACCAGTACGAGCACGCCGTGTTGGACGAGGAGTATGAAGACGAGGCCGAGGAGGTCGCCATGGAGTACGCCGACGACTTTGCTGAATGATGAGGGTGTATTTCTGACAGTTGAAGATAATATCCTAAAACAACAAGAAATATAAACCACTTAGTCTACCACCCCAAGTTGCTCCACCCCTTCGTGCAAGTATGTCGTACCCCATGTTGATAAAGATATCTCGAGCGGGTAACCGTTGTCGCCAATCACCGTCGAACTCTTTTTTAGAGTATTCGACAACCCCCTCTTTCTCCTAGTTCTCGTTGTCTTGTGTGGCGTGTTGCGGAAAATGCATGCCAATTGAATGTTTAGAAGGATGAAACGAGCACTGTTTGGTGAGTGCATGCGTGGGGCTGGAGATGTGGATGTAGCGCAAGCGGTGTATCGGGCAGATCCGAGAGGAGCCTTGTGGGTTGGTGGAGCACGCGGGTTTCCGCCATTCTGTGGCTTTCAAGGCAATCTAGGCCCAAGCCCCCAGACTCAATGTCTGCGAATAGCGCCCGCCGGCCTCGGCAGTGGGACGTCATAATGACTCGTCTGAGCAAGCAGCCCAAAGGGTCGTGCAATGGGTAGGGCCTAACGTTGCTATCGTCTTACCTGCAAAGCATGAACGGCGAAACTGGGAATTGGGAAGCATTGCGGCATGGACGGCGTCTGACAGACACTGGCGTGTTGTTGGTCTTGTTGGTCATTCTCTCGGATTTGTGACCCTCTTATTCTTATTTCTTGGCCCGCACATGCATAATGACCCCACACCCCCTCTCTTTCTCATCATTGTCTTTCTGACAGTTCCATATTATCTCATCACGCCCACTTGCTCGCCACTCTTTGAATCATTCGCTCCTCTGAGATAACTGGTCTGCTATTCTCCGACTGTCATCGCCGCTCGGACAATACGAGCCACCCACCTGGCGAATAGGCACATTTGTTGTGATCGCCAGATATCAATCTGTTCTGTGGCTCGTGTGATACGAGTTGAGGCTTCTCCACTGCGGGTGCTTGGAATCTCTCCCCGCGATACGGACGGAGTATATGTATTAATCAAAACAACACTCTTGCTCAACCAACTCTCGCTTTATAGTCATCATCATGTCCGACCCCCAGCCGACCAGGAGTGGCCTGGCGCGCAACGCTTCCATCCGGAGTACCGCATCTGATGCGACAATCGTTCCCGAGACGATTCAGCCTCGCACTCCGGCTCACACGCACCACCACCATCGGCCAGGGCAATCTCGCTCGCATTCTCATTCCCACAGCCGCAACAACTCTTCACGCGGCCATCCGCGTCCGCCGCAGACAATCTATGTGCCCGTCACCACGCCCTCGGGGCTTACGCGGGCTGTCTCCGAGCGTGCCATCGGTACATCGTATCCCGACTCGCCGAGCCAGTGGGATACAAGCATGGATATTTCCGACACTGGCAGCCAAGTGGACGAGGACGATATTGATCATGATCGCGCCACCACGGTCCGTTTCGATCCAGAGTCCACTCGCCCCGACTCACCAGACACCCCGCCCCCTGGCCCACGTACGGCGTCGGCAGACGACTGGGATAATGTGCGTGATGGCTCCATCTCGCGCCGGCCGGCGTGGCGCCGCCCGAGTCCAAAGTGGATGCTCCCATTTGTTATCGGCCTTGCCGTTTCGGTCGGTATGACCATGGCCCCGCGTGCCGAGCTCTACCTCGACCTCGCGTGTCTTGCGCACCCGCCCCAGAGCTCGGGCGAAGTCAAGGGCAGCACCATGGACATTATGGGCACACTGGAAAGCTACGGCTTTACCACGCTCGAGGGCAACGACGCCAGTATCCTGCCTATCGGTCGGGTCCTCAGTCCTGGCGAAAAGTGGTTCATGGACGCGCAGAGGGACATTTTTGGCATTCCCGTCGGCGAGAGCCCGTCTGACGGGCACGGCAACCCCAACGGACCGCTGCCGCTGCCTAACGGTACGGTCCCCGGCGGCGATACCAGCCACCCGGGCGGATCGACACCCTTCCCCGAGATCGACCCCGCAATGTGCAAGACGGACAAGGGTGTGGCTGCCGCCGCCGCCAAGCTGACCATGAGTGAGTGCGGACGCAGTTGACTACTGACTTGCAGCTCTCACCATCTGTGCTGGCTTCCTTGCTGCCATCACCACGGGCCAGTGGGCCGGCGTCTCGGACCGCGTCGGGCGCACGACCATCATGAGCGTCGTCGAGCTTGGCATCTTGCTCAAGTGAGTGGAGAGTGGCGACGATTGTGATCGGTACCGGCCCTGCCGATCAGGGCAGATTACATTCCACGATCATCCTTGCATTCTGACACCTTTAGCGACGGCTGCTTCCTGCTCATTGTCTCGTACCCGCGCATTATCGTGCACGGCGGCATCTACGTCCTGCTCATCGGCCCTACACTCGAGGGCTTGCTTGGTGGAATCTCGACGTACTCGGCCACCGTGCACGCCTACATTTCAGACGTCACTCCCGACGGCTCGAGGGTCACGGCGTTTACGCGTCTCGCCGCCTTCCTCATGATGGGCTTCTCCATGGGCCCTATTCTGGGCAGTGCTCTAATCTCGGCTACTGGCAACATGTAAGCTTGGTCTCTTCCACTCGTGCTGACATGTAGTCTCTCGCCATTCTACGTATCCGTGTTTGTACACCTCCTGTTCACCCTCTCCATTCGCTTCATCCTTCCCGAGTCGCTCTCGTCTGAATCTCGCGCAGCGCTGGTCAAGCGCGCCAAGGCATCGGCACAACGCCGGCGCGAACGCGAGGACGCCGAGATTGCCGAGGAGTGCGCCGACGCCGGCGAGAGCGGCTGGTCGATTGCGTCGGTCACCACCACACCGCGTAAACGGGCTTGGGGGTCCACTCGTCGTTTCGCCCGCCGTGGCATCGTCTTTCTCCGCCCTCTCAGCGTCTTCAAGCCCCGTAGGAGGGCCGATGGCGTTGTCGACTACAACCTGGCACTCATTGGTGCAGGCGCCTTCTTTATGAGTCTCATTGCCGTGAGTGCGAGTGTATTTTTCTGGCTAACAATAAGGGTGTTCTCCAGCTCAAGCCAAACTACACGTTCTACGCGTTCAAGTGGGGATGGGCAGAGCTCGGACCGTACATGAGCTTTGTCGGCTTCTGCCGCTTCCTCGTGCTGGTAGGCGTCATGCCGAGTGAGTAGACCCATTAATACATACACTAACCTCAGTCATCGTGTACTTTATCAAACCATTCTTTACCGAGCGTGCGGTTATCGAACACCAGTCGAATGACCCCGACGCGTCGCCGTGGCGGGCGACTCGCGACGCCTCTCCCCGCGACGGTCTTAGGGGTGCTGCTCCTCCCACGGAACGCACACCCCTGCTCAGCGCTTCCGGTCCGTCCAGGCGTGGCCGCTCGCGTTCGTCGTCAGTGTCTACACGCAGCGCCTCGCCCTCCTCGGACGACGACAAGCCCAAACCCAAGCGCACCGCCGCGCTCGACTTGGCTGTCATCCGTGTGTCAGTGCTGATCGACATGATCTCCTTCCTCATCATGGGCCTAAACTCTGCGCGCAAGCCTTGGATCTTTGTCGCTGCCTCGGCGTTGGTGGCGTTTGGCTCAGCCTCGGGCGCGGCTGCCAACTCGCTTGCGCTCTCTTTCCTCCCGCATCAACGCGAGGCTGGGCGCATGTTTGGCGGCATTGCCGTTCTCCAGGCCATTGGCGCAAACCTCACTGCCCCCATGCTCTTCTCCAACACGTTTGCGTGGGCCGTCAGCAGTCCCGGTGGCTGGGTCGAGGTCATTTTCCTCGTCGCCTCTGCGATCATGGTGCTGTCGTTTATTGCATTCATGCTTGTGCGTGTCCCTCGCCAAAAGGAGGACAATGAGCGTGGGCGGTCGCTCGGCAAGGGCCGCGGACGGCGTGGAAGGGCGTAGCGTGTGCTGTAATTGTGGAGTGTAAGGTGTATCGATCGTCTGCTTTATATTCTCATCCTCCGGGGCTTGTGAAGAGTCCACCAGTGTGATCTAATGCTCATCTGATGTTTAATAGTCGATAAATGAAGAAGTATATGATGCTCTACCGCGGCGTGCAGGTCTTGTGCAAGTCTGATGCAATGCAATTGTATATTGTATGAAGCGGTATAATCTACCCCGATGATGCCTATTGATTCACCAACGCCCCCGCGCGTGTAAACGACTCGTATCGCCGTCCGCAAGTGATCCAACCGGCGAACGGCGATTGTTCGCCGTCGGCATCTGGGGCAGTGACGGGAAACTCATCGTGCGGGAGGAGTCTCCTCCATGCGTCGGAGAGCGGGGCAGTCGCCGTGCCCCGGACCAGCGCCTTGGTTTGCTGATAGGCTGTCACAGTGTGCTTGAGGTCGTAGTATGTGGCGTCTGGGTGGGGTCTATTGTAAGCTCGCAGCACATGTTCGCACTCACTCCTCTCCCATCGCCTCCTGGAGACGCAAAAAGCTCCGCATGATCTCGATTTTGGACAGCCGCGAGCGCTGCTTGTCCTTGATCAGAGTGTGCCCCGGCGCCTTCCACCCTGATCCGCCAGAGCATCCGTTGGTGATGACTTCGGGCTTGCCGAGACGGGGGACGTGGGAGAGGCTCACGCTCGATGTTGCAGACTCTTTCCCTGGGCAAGAGGCTGTTACTGCTGGTTTGGAATAAGGGAATAGGCTTGGTGTGAGGTGGATCTCTGGGCGGGCGAGGCGATACGGTGCTTGCGCTGCGAGTCAGAGCCCGGTTCAGAGGTGCAACTCACGTTTCACATGGTCCAAACGCCCGTATAACGCGCGTCGGGCCTCCTCGGCGACTGTAGCCTCCCACGCTGTCGTCTCCTCCGACGGCGGCGTCTCGACTCCACCGACGACAATGTGGTCGAGATACACTGGTTCGAATAGATCACTGAGGAGTCCGCCCTGCAGACCCAGGACGTTCCACAAGGCAATCTTGTCGCTGCAGGAGAAGCAGATTGACGGCGGGCTATCTGCGCGACCCGGTTTGGTTCGGATCGCGCCGTACGTTTCGTAGCCCTTGCGTCCGCGTACGGCTCCCTCGGGCGAGACGGTCAGCTCTGGGGCCACAGCGAAGGCTTCCGCGACATCGGCGTCCTGGTGTGCCGACGTGTGGAGAGTCGAGGCGTCACCGCACTAGAGTGAGTGCTATCCTGGTAGTTTACGTACAGGAAGAGCAGAGACGTAGAGCCATGCCTGTACCCCCGGGGCCAGGGCGAACCGGCCGCTCTGGACGTCTCTCCGAAGCAGTGACCCAGTCTCCCCCTTGGCAAGAGCTTCAGCCTCCGCCAGGAGCCACCGCACCAGCCCTCGGCGGGCAAGCACCTCGGCATGGCAGTCATGCACCGTGTCCCCCAGCGGCGGGAGGCGTGTGGCCGGGAGGACCTTGACGCCGGTTCCCAACGAAACTGGGACCACCTCGTCGCCAGGTGTGGTCAGCGTCATGGACGCGAGGATGGTCCATTCCACAATGCCATTGTCACGCAGCGCCGGCTTGCCATGCTTTGGCAGTCGGGCGTAGGCGTCTAATGTTGCCTGGACGACACGTTCGGCGAGGCTCGGCGCACTCGACGCAGCCATGGGTGAATGTTGGGTGTGAAATGTCAACAACAAAAGTCTCACACTGCGAGATTCGAAACAAGCCGTTGACGGAAGCAAATTCGTTCATCCATGTTGTTCGACGCTGTCGAACTCGTGTGAACACAATGTCCGCGCTCTCGTTTGCATCTCTACATCCATCCTTGTCCGTTGCCATCCAAAACGCCGACGGCCAACGGCGACAGCGACGACAATATCGACATCATTAACTGCAGGCTTACCGAATCCGTCGCACGCTCCTCGCTTGTCCGGACTATTGGCGCCCTCTTGCTTTGCTCGCCCCGGCTTGACATCCACTCGTCATCAATACCCTTAGAACGCCCGTGTGTTGTGTGCGCGCTTCGCTTCACTGTCACTGCCATCTGTTTCTCGCATACCTCTTACCTCGACTACCCACCGCTTTGGCTTGGTCGTACATATCCTTCTTGCGCTCACTTTTGGACCATTTCGTTCTTGAACAATGTCGCAGACTCCGACAGCGCGCTCGACACCGGCGGGCTCGCCTGCGCCGCGACCGCCGCCTGCAATCAACCTGGAAGGCATCTACAACAACATTCCCATTCTCATTAGCAGAGTGAGGAATAATCAGCTGAGTGCAAACCAGATTCCTCCGGTGAGTAAATAGATGATCGACGTTGTTTTTGTTGTTGTTGTGATTTGATCCCATCTCGTTCATCCTCTTTAACACCTTGCAGCTTCGCAACCTCCTCGCAAACCACGCAAAGGAGATTATCATATTCCACGCTCGTCTCGGTCGCGGCAACCCCATTGTCAACCTCCCCGACATTCTCAACCCCACTCGGCGCGTCGGGAACAGTGACGCCATCACCACCGAGACTGCCTTCCTCGCTTCCATCCAGGCCGGCATTTACGCGGCACGGAGCATCAAGCCTGATCCTGTCCTGATCGCGGCTATGGCTGCAAAGCTCGCTGCTGTTCGGCCACCACCCGCACCACAGCCAGCTGCTGCCAACAAGCCCGCTACTCCCACGACAGCGACCACCACCCCGACACTAGCTGCTAGCAACGTCGCGACTCCGAGTCCAGCTACTGAGGCTACTCCTGCACCATCTGCTCCTCCTGCCACCGGCGCCGCTGCCGCTGCTCCTCCGGCTCCTCCTGCACCTACCCCGGCGCCGGCACCCACAGCCGCCCAGCAGCAGATGCAGTTACTGACTCCGGCTCAGCTCAAGGAGCTCATGGGCATGCCGCAGGACGCGCGCAACGCCCGTCTCGAGTCTGTGAGCTTGTGGCAGGTCTTTAAATGCTGACTCTGTAGGAACCAGTCCTGAAACGTCGGTTCATTTATACCTGCCAGTTCTACTCGCGCCGCCTTCCTCAGCAACCAGCGGCCGGTGCAGCGGCACAGCCGCCAGCCGCGACGACTCCGGCGGCTGACGCGCCGTCCCCTGCTATCAAGCCTGCTCCTGCAGCATCACAGGCTTCCTCGGCGAACGGGACGCCGTCGTCTTCCCCCGCACTCACTCCCGCTCCCGCTGCCAGTGCTAAACCCACGCCTCCAGCTCAGCCCTCTGCTGCCCCCGAGCCTTCAAAGGCGGCCCCTGCTCCGGCTCCAGCTCCGGCACCTGCTGCACCTGCTGCAGCTCCCGCAACTGCCCCGGCTCCCACACCAACTCCTGCCACCCCCACTACGACTGCTCCAGCCGCGGCCCCACCTTCAAAGTCTTCAAAGAGTTCCTCTGCAGCTCCTGCTACGGCACCAGCCCCGGCCCCTGCGCCCGCGCCAACGCCTGCGCCGCCACCTCCCCCTCCTGTCGTCGTCGCACCTCCTCCGCCCCGCGTGCCCACGCCCCCGCCCGCCCCGCCGCCAGAGCCTGAGGACGTTCGCCGTAAGCGCAAGCTTCGCGAGTACATGCAGGAGCTGGCGCCAGACCTCGCTGTTGAGCTGGGCCTTGACGATGTAAGTTGTTACGCTTGTTATCGGCTGACAGCCTCAGGTGTTTAGCGACGTGCTGGACAAATTTGCTGAGGGTGTGGCGGGCGACGCCATTCGCCTCGCAGCGCACCGCAACTCGTCTCGTGTCGAGGTCAAGGACATGGCCTTTGTTCTCGACCAGTTCTACCAAATCGTCGTGCCAGGCTTCAACGCCCAGGTCCCCAAACGCGTCCATCTCGATCCTGAAGCTGGTGACCGCAAGCGTGGCAAGGCTGTCATGCGCCGTCCCCCCGGGCGCCGCGACGACGAGTAGAGTCAGCAGTCCGAATGCGTCGCGTGCCGTTACATGTCCTTTAATGTTGTATGTACATTGTGAGAGAATGCTTTAGTGTGTTCGTCATGACCAGGATCTGTTAAACCTGGGCGTGTACAACTGGAACTGTTCTACATGAGATATAAGTGGACTGGATTCAGTCCCACCCGTGCCCCTGGTTGTGATACCTCATCGGCCCGAACGGTTCGGCGCGCAGGGTCGGCGTGACCGGCAGCGAGGTAGCACCACTGCGCCCTGGAATGTTGGGGGGCGGCGGATGGATCTTGGGAATGGGAAAGGGACAATGTGAGACTGGGGATGGGGTCGGCGATGCGTACGAGACGTGGGGCGAGTTGGGCGATACGTGGGAGCAGGGGGGGCGGGCGTGGGAAGAGGCTTCCCAGGCGTCGGGCTCCTCTGGCAGCGGAGAGACAGAGTGGTACGTGTAGGTTGGCCGTGGGGGCACGGGAGGCGCAAGAGCTGGCGGTGCGGACTCTGTGCGTGTGAGACCTGGGCGCGGTGGAAGGGGAGGCTGAAGTGCGACAGGTCTTCCACGAGCGAGGGTCGGCTTGAGCGTGTGCGGCAGGGCGGGCGGCAGCTTGCGGTCCACCTTGCGTTCGACATGCTCCGAGACAGAGGCGCCCTTCTCCAAGCAGCGCTGCATGCACGAGGCGAGGTGGGCGTCTCGCTCGACCTGCTTTCTCACGAGGAGGCTTGCTTTCTTGCGCTCGGCGGTCGCAAACCATGCTGCAGCCTTTTGGCTTGCGGCATCAGCCGAGGCCCTGCGGAGTGCCAGTGCGGGTACAGGCGGGTGGGAAGCATCGTCTTCAGACCATGGGGGCGGGGGTAGCTTTTTGCTCCACGCGGGCTTGAGGAACGCGAGCTTCTTGGTCGCCTGTGCGAGCGGCTTGGGAGACTTTAGCGATGACGGGGGTGACGATGTCGAGGAAGCTGAGGAGCGCAAAGACGGGGGTGAAGATGTCGAGGAAGCGGAGGAGCGCACAGACGACGAGGGCGACGTGGGCGACTGGGTGTCTGATTCGAGCGAGGAAGCATACGAATCGTCGACTGGCTCGAGTATCAGCGGGGCTGGCTTGCGGCTCGGCGGAGGGGAGTCTTTTCCCATGAACGAGAAGAAGATGACCGCGAGGAGGAAGCCGACGATGAGCGCGAGCATGGTGGAGAGCCCTGTCACTGCAGATGCGAGTGTTGCTGGGATGGGCAGCGGAGACGGTCAGCACGACCTTTATATGCATCCAGCAGAGCCTCCGGCGCTGACAAACGTCAAAGACGTGGGGCAGATTAGCTATGCATGGAGTGTGAGAGTGCGTCGAGACCTCGTGATCTCTGGGCGTCTGTCCGCTGTGTGGAGCACTGACCCAAGTGTCGGCGACGGAGGACAGCTAACGGACATGTGTTCGGCGTTGAGGCGGCTTTGTCGCGCTCGGCGCTTGTGATGGAGATAAGCTGATGCCACTCTGTCCATCGCGTTGCCACTAGTGCAGCTAGACCACATGCTCCGGCATGCTCCCCAAGGCACCGATCTACAGCCGTACCCAGAACCTTGCGACTGCCGTCGATGCCGTCGATGCCGTCGACGCCGTCGATGCGTAACTTGTGCCTCTGCCCTTGCGTGTTATCCAGCCATCGTGTGAATGTGAAAGGGGGCCTAGAGAGCATCAGTCGCCGGCTCAGTCCGTCTCAGTCCGCGCCACTGGCTTGTTTGTTTCAAGGCACTGCGCTGGACGGGTGCCTTTTGACGTTGACCTTGACGTTGATGTTGCTCCGTCCCCGAATGCAGTGCACCATGCCGATGCCTCCTCTGACGCTGACACATATGGACCGCCAGCCGCCAAGAGCCACGCACATTGCGCGCCGCTAAAATTGGACATGCCCACATTGAGAAACGCCTTAGTCTCCGGGCGAAACTCAATCTCGTTTTTGCATTGCCCCGAAGCAGTCGACGCGGTCTTGAAACACGTCTGTGAAAGTCGATGGCAATAGTCGATGGCCGTCTGTGACAGCGCTCGAGAGTACTTATAGCCGCGTCTGTGCGGGCTCTATCACTTCACCCCCTCTCTATTCATCATCGCCATGAGAGTTACAGCTACAGGACTCGTACTCGCGACGGCTGCCCTAGCGGCGCCGGCAAAGCGCGCCGAGGCTGACGGCGCCTCCGTCAACGGTACGTCATTCGACTATGTCATTGTCGGCGGTGGCTTGAGTGGGACCGTCCTCGCACGCCGACTCGCCCAGGACAACAACTCGACCGTCCTTTTGCTCGAAGCTGGAGGCGATGAGCACACCAACGAGAATGTGACGCAGGCGAGCAACTACCAGGCGGCTTTTAATGTGAGTAGCTGTTCTGATCTGGCTGACTGGGCAGACACCGCTCGATTGGGGATACCAGACGGTCGCCCAGGGCTCTGCAGGCGGCAAGACCCAGGTCCTGCGCTCTGGCCGCGGTCTCGGTGGCAGCACCCTCATCAACGGCATGGCTTGGACCAAGCCCCACAGCTTCCAGATCGACGCGCTCGCGGATGTCGGCAACGACGGCCTCAACTGGGACGCGCTTGCTCCTTATGTGAGTAGTTTAGCGAGTCATTCCTGACGAGCAGATGCTTGGCGTCGAGACGTTCACCGCCCCGACGGCCGAACAGCTTTCCCAGGGTGTTACATACAACAGCCAGTGCCGCGGCACTGACGGCCCCATCTCCGTTGGGGTCAATGGCGATGCGTGAGTCCAGTTATGGGGCAAGTGCTGACAGTAGCCATCCAAACGACTTTGAAAAGGCCTACAACCAGACTGGCCTGGATCTCGGCCTGCCCTACCCCGGAGATCTCAGTTGCGGCAACCCCGCTGGTTTCTCGACCGTTTCCCACTCGAGCAAGGACGGCGTGCGCAGTGATGCTTGTACGTAACGAGTCATGGACCGCGCTGACAAGCAGATTCCGGATACCTCCTCAACCAGGAGCTCAAGGCGTTGACCGGTACGTCCAGTGGATAAAACCCTCTGACGACAGTTCTCACACACGCAACCGTCGGCAGGGTCCTGCTCTCCAGCGACTCGACCCCCCGCGCCAGCGGCGTAGAGTTCCGTGTCCAGGACGGCACGACGTTTACCGTCTCGGCCAAGCGGGAGGTTCTGCTCTCGGCGGGAAGCATCAAGACTCCCGTGATTCTGCAGCATTCTGGCATTGGGCCGGCGGATGTTCTCGCTGCTGCCGGAGTGAAGCAGGTGGTCGACCTTCCGGTCGGCCAGAACCTCATCGACCAGACGACGACGACGACCACCTTTGCCACCAAGCTCAAGGGCGGCCTGGGTCTCCCGATCATGTTCCCTCGCTTTCAGGATCTCGTGGCCAGCGGCGATGCTAGCAGCCTCCGCACCATGCTCGAGAACAACATTGACGCCTACGTACAAGACGCCGTCAAGAACGGCGCCGCGTCGGACAAGACTGCCGCGGGCCTGAAAAAGGTGCTCGAGATTCAGCGCGACTGGATTCTCAACAAGAACGCGAGCGTCTCCGAGAGCTTTGACTACACCTACGACACTGTCCTTGGGTACGACTCGTGGTTCCTCCTGCCGTTCGGCCGCGGCTCGATCGGCATCTCCAACTCGGACGCGTACAGCAGCGACATTAAGATTGACCCGCGCTACTTTGCCAACGAGTTTGACACGCTCGCGTCGGCCGCGACTGCCCGCTTTACTCGCAACTATTCCGAGAGCGCGCCTTTGAAGGACCAGGTGGAGAGCGAGAGTACGCCCGGCACGGACCGCGTCAAGGCCGCGGGAAGCCTCGAGGACTGGTCGACCTGGGTCAAGGACACGTACCGCCCCAACTGGCACCCTATCGGTACCGCGTCCATGATGTCCAAGGACCTCGGTGGTGTTGTCGACTCGCGCCACCGCGTCTACGGCGTCGACGGCTTGCGTGTCATTGACGGCTCCAACCTCCCCTTCCAGGTCAGCAGCCACCTCATGTCTGTCATGTACGGCCTCACGGAGCGCGCCGCCGATCTTATCAAGCTCGACAATGGTGGCTCGCCTGGGGACGTCAATTCCAACTCCACGGGCACTGGCAGCAACAGCAACAGCAACGGTAACGGTAACGGGAACGGCGTCAGCAGCGGCAACAGCGGCAGCAGTGGCAGCAGCAACGGTAACAGCAGCAGCAACGGCGGCAACCAGAGCGACACCGGAAGCTCTGTCGCTTCCGAAAAGGAAAACAACGGAGCTTCGGCGTTGTCTCTCTCGCTCTGGACTGTGCTCCTTTCCGTGCCAGCCGCGTATCTCCTCTAGCATTATAGTTAGACAATATGGACTGTCTTGAACACGATAAGTGCTGCGGGGACCCAGTTTGCGCTTGGTCCTAGGAATACATATGAAGTCTACTCGGCTGCGTCAGCGCCACATATCGCCTCGACGATGCCTCGCGCATCTGGAGTCTGTGCAACCGCGTCGCAGCGGTACCCGTTGTCGCGCAGGAAGCCGGCGGTAGTCTCCCCTATCGCAGCCAGTTTGATCTCCTTTCCAGCTTGACCACGCACCCGCCATCCTCCGTTCTCCAGATGCCGGAGCACGTATCCGCTACTGCTTGGGCTGAAGAGCACGCTCCACGTGCATGTGATCCCCTTCACAGATTCGGACAAGCTCGGCGCCTCAGAGGTCGCGTACACCTTGACCTTGGTGACGTCCCGCCCCGCGCCAGTCAGTGCTGTCGGGAGCGTCGGCAGCGTCTTGTCGCCGACGAGCATGAGGTATGAGAGATACCGCCCAGGTGTCCGCGGCGGCGCGTCGATGATGATCGGCGCGAGGGCAGCGGCGCTGACGGCCGTAGTGGGCTGCGGTCGCCATGCAGGATCCACTTCTGATAGCACCGCAGCGACAGCGGGGCCGGGGGAGTACACGCTGAGGCGCGACCACGGTACTGGCTGTGAGCACGACCCGCAAGTAGAGTAAACGTACCAAAGTCGGTCTCTTTTCCGGTAGATTGCCGCTCTACCTCACCAACAGCGCGCACCCACGCGTCCGCGGCGCGTCGGCTGGTGCCAATCACCGCTTCCCACGGTGCCGCCCCAGCGGCTAGAATCGGCACTAGCTCCGCCGTCGATATCTCGTCTGCCAATGCAGCGATGCTCTTGCTGCTGTATCCGGCTGCATCCAGGAGCGGGCCGTACGTGTCGGTCGGGGTCGGGGTACGGAAGAGGACAACGTCGGGCATGGTGGTGGATGGACAGATGGACCAGGGTCGTTGTTGACAGCTGAGTCAAAACGTCGACTGTCCGAATATGGGGACCCCGCATCCGCTTGGTCGGCTAACTGGTCGTCAACAAACCCCACAACCCCACACCTTGCATATCAGAGAGTTTGACGATCATCTTGATCTTTCTCTTTGTTCATCATGCCTCCAATGCCTCGCCCCCGACTCGGGCCAGACGGTACTGCAGCGCTCGATGCCATTGTCGAGCGCGAAGTCGGCAGCGGCGCGATCCCGGCGACTTTCTTTGGTGCGACCAACGCCGATGAGGAAATCTACTGGCGATGCGCCGGCGACAAGGAGTACGGATCGCCCGAGCCGGTTACCGACCAGACAATGCTCCAGCTGTACTCGATGACCAAGCTGATCACCTCTGTGAGAGATGCATAGAAGTTGTGGCTGACATGAGGTGGCCGCTCTGCAGCTTGTCGACCGCGGGCTCGCATCTCTGGATGATCCCGACATTCTAGATCGGTATATCCCCGAGGTCTCGAAGCAGGATATCCTCGTCGCATACACCGACGACGGGCCATCTGGAAAGCCAGTCTACATCCCTCGCAAGACACGCCTGACGCTTCGAATGCTGCTCTCGCATACCGCTGGCCTCGGCTATGCGCACCGCAACAAGATGGCGCTGCGCTGGCAAGAGGACCACGGCGTCGGAGACAAAGCCAAGGGCTCCGATGGCTGGCTCGGCCCGTTACTTTTCGAGCCGCGGACACGATGGCGATATGGCACCGGCGTCGACTGGGCGGGTATACTCTTGGAGCGGATCACGGGCGATCGCCTCGGCGTGTGGTTCCAGGCAAACATCTTTAAACCTCTGGGTATCACCAGCATTACCTTTGACGGGTCTCCAGAGGTCGAGGACAGGATGATGACCATGTGCTACCGTAACCCGGCCGACGGCGGCAAGATTACGATACCGCCGCCCCCTATGCGACCCACTGGTGGCCATTATGGCGTAAAGCGCGATGTACGCGGGCCTGGAAAGCACAATGGCGGCGGAGGGCTGCTCGGTACTGCACGCGACTATCTGCGCTTCCTTCGCGGCTTGCTTGCCAGTCGCGATGCCGCTCCAGGAGCCGGCCTCCTCTCGCGCGCCATGTTCGACGAGCTGTTTACAAACTCGCTCCCTCCCCGTGGGCCTGACAACAAGTGCTATGCCGACTGCGCAAAGTCGATGCTCTTTGGGACGTTTACGGATCCCTCGCACACGGACAATGACGGCCAGCATCTCGCGCACAGCGTGGGCTTTATGCTGAACACTGCTGATTCGGTCCACGGGCGGCGAGCGTTCAGTGGCACGTGGGATGTAAGCGAGTCGATTGATGCGTGCTGACAGCGGCAGGGCGCGGCAAAGTCAGAGTACTGGATTGATCCAACCACGGGGATCGCTGTGAGTACTGATGCTATCGTTGGCTAACGTCAGGCGGTTTGCTCGACGAATCTCACATCGCCCAATCCCGACCACTTTATGAAAGTATACAACGAGTTTGAGCGCACGCTCTACGACTCTCTCAAAGTAGACAAGGATGCGGAGGCCAAGCTCGTGCTTGCATCGCGATTGTAGACCATATTGCACAAGTGTTGTGAGCATGTGGCCAAGTTGGTGCTTTTCGCATGCGCAACTTCGCTTCGTACGCTTCGTCTCATGTGGCACACATTCCGCGGCAACACCGATGTGTAGAGCGTTGCGAAGGCACTGGTTCGTTTGCAGTCCTATGCATGTCTATGTTAGGACGACTACGTCGCTAGCGAGGGTTTTCTTCGCATATACCTCGGCGCTTCGCGATCCAGTCGCGATGGCAAGCTTTATGGCGTGATTTCCCTGAGAAACTAGATTAGATCAAGTGTAAAGTGGCATTCCGCCCCGTCGTTTCGCCATCGATAGTACACATTGCGTTGGCATGATAGTACCTGGCTTAGCGCATCCAACCGTCATGTCGTGCTTGGCGACATGTGCCGCCGAGAGTGGCTTACCTTGTGGCTAGATGGATCCGTCTGAAGCGTACATAAGATGCTGAAACGTGCATCTTTCAACCCACAGCTCAACTCCCATGTCCCTGCACTCTAGCGAAAAGGACGCCAACTTCAAGGTCTCGGTCAGCGACGCCCGGTTCCTCAAGGTCGAAGATGTCGACTATGTCGGTGAGGTCGGCGGAAACGGAGGGGGCACGTCGTACCAGGTCGCGACAGGCGCACCGATCGAGATCGACAGCCCTCTCGGCTACCAGGTTGGCTTCTGGACGGCTCTGATGATGAATGTCGGCCAGACGATCGGTACCGGCATCTTCTCCACACCGTCAAACATTCTCAAGGGCACTGGCTCGGTGGGCCTCGCACTCGTCTACTGGGTCCTCGGTCTCATCTTTACGCTCGCCGGAGTGTCAGTGTACCTCGAACTTGCGGCATTCTTTCCGTCGCGGTCGGGAGCCGAGGTCGTCTACCTCGAGCAGGCGTTCCACCGCCCCAAGTTTTTCTTTCCCATCACATTTGCAGTCTACAGCGTGCTTCTCTCCTTTAACAGCGGGAACGCCCTGGTGGCGGCGCAGTACATCTTTAGGGTCGCAGGCCGACAGGGCGGCGAGTGGGAACAAAAGGGCATTGCCATTGGTGCTATCACGGTTGTAGCCATCAGTGAGTGCATTGTTGGCCGAGCTAATGTCAGTCATCATTCTGAACACGAATCTTTCCCTCAAACTCGTCAACATTGCCGGAGCAATCAAGATTCTCACCCTCGTGTTCATCACCATTACAGGTCTCGTGGTCCTCGGCGGCCATACGCCAGTTGCCAACCCTACCGCCAACTTTCACAACGCCTTTGAAGGCACCTCGAGCGACCCCTACGGCGTCTCCAATGCACTCGTCAGCATTATCTTTTCCTACCAGGGTTACGCCAACGCCTTTAATCTTCTGAATGAGGTCAAAGACCCCATCAGGACCATCAAGCGGAGCGCCTACTCCTGTACTGCTGTCATTTTCGTCCTCTACTTTATGGTCAACATTGCCTATTTCGCTGCTGGTGGGTGTACTGTAATGCCAAGCTGACAACAGTGCCGAAACACGACATTAAAACCTCGAGCCAGATTACAGCGTATCTCTTCTTTTCGAACGTCTTTGGGGAAAAGGCCGCCCAGGGCCTCACCATTCTTCCAGTCATCAGTGCACTCGGCAACATTCTCGCTGTGATCATCGGACAGACCCGCATGGTCCGCGAGATTGGTCGCCAGGGTGTCTTGCCGTATCCCAAGTTTTGGGTCACGACAAAGCCGTTTTCCTCTCCCGTCGGCAGCGTCCTCGTCATTTGGGCGCTCACAATCATCATGATCGTCGCCCCTCCCGCCGGTTCCGCCTTCAACTTTTTCGTTTCACTCAAGAGCTGGCCCGATTCTGTTTTCCTTGGACTCATGGCCGTTGGACTGCTCCGCCTCCGCCGTCAGCGAAAGGACCTTGGTATCCCTCGTTCCGAGTACCGATCTTGGACATGGGTCGTCCTGCTCTTCATCCTCAGCAAGATTTACCTCATTGTCATGCCATGGGTACCGCCAAATGGCACCACGGTCTCGCCATCGTTTGGTTTCTTCTATGCCACCTCACCGCTTGTCGCCATTGGGGTCGTAATCATCATGGTGGTTTACTATTGGGTTTGGACGAGGGTTCTGCCCAAGCTTGGCCACTACAAGCTGCGGCAACACGTGCTGCACCACGAGGATGGCAGCGTGGGATCCCGCTTCGTCAAGGTGCCAGAGGATCAGGTCGCAGAGTGGGACGCAAAGCACGATCCCGCTGGCCGTTCCGTCTCGGACGAGTCGACTGTGTACAGTGTTTGAGCACGTTGTAGGGGTCCATAGTCGTACGTACACATTGTGAGGGACTCTTAAGGTAGCGGGACAGGCATCAAATGGACACTGAAAGCCGATCCATATTGTACTCTTTGACCAGTATCGCGCCTCTTTGACCGTACAGTCATCTTCAGTTTTCATCGTCCAACTTCCAGCACCACGTCAAAGACGACCGTTTCCACGGCCCAAACGCCTCGTTCGTCTCCGCATAGACGTCCTCGTTGAGATTCTTGCGACCCCCTGTCAGGAGATGTGCTGGCCCAAATTCGCGAGGTCCCCATCGCTGAGTATCAGTGGGAGCAGTCTGCCCAACTTACCCCTACAATACCTAGTCGCGAGCCACGCCCGCCAACTTGCACACCTTGGAAGATCGATCCAGACATCTTGTCGTTAACATTCTGGAATGAAAACGTCCAGACTAGCTCTGGAGGCACGTCGGATGAGAGTTGGGCCACACCGTAAAGGAAATGGTAACCATCGAGCAATGCTGGGGAGTGAAAGTAGAGCGGAGGGAATCGACCATGACCGTTGTCCTGCATGGTTGCTGGAAAGTGGTTCCATAAAATGTCAACTGGGATAGACGACTGAGATGCGAATGCCGAGGAGATTCGGCCTCGGTTCTCAACACTGGCCAAGGTAAAAGACGCATCCTCTGAAGAGATGGCAGGGGCGGACATGGTTCTCCACCTGCCACATACCCCAGCCCAATCGTCGTCGACCACTTTTAGAATCCCGTCAAAGTTGTCTCGAGGAGCGCTTTGACCTGTTCGGAAACTGGCTCTCGGGGTTCCATGCGGTGGACGTGGTCCGTGAATGTTGTTTACCATCGCCCAGTCGACCGTTTTACCAGACCCTAAGCAGAACGAGTCGGGGCTTGGCTCCCACGGTATAATGTCAATTTGAAGACATGGCGGCCGCAGTATTGGGCGGCCAAATGGATTGGGCTGATACCCTCGCGGAAAGCCGGTGCCGAGGTCCCGGCGATAGCCAAATGCCCAGAGCTTGTACTCTAATGCAACTGCGAGGTTTCGCAGACGAGAGTTGATCGTAAAGCACATGTTGACGCAGAATCTGAAAGGCGCCATTCTCGACAGTTTGGCTAGCAATCTGGCGTTCTTGGAGGGCTTTGACGACGACGGAAGATCGACGTACAAGTCGAGGGCGACTGCGGCAGCCTTTTCCGACCATTCAAGCTGCCAGTCGTAAGTAGATTGCTCGGTTGTTCACTGACAATTGTGTTTCGAAGCGACCGAACAGAGTCATCCAAATCGCTCAAGCAAGAATTGCGAGCGTGTTCTGGCATCCACGTCCACTCGCTGAACCAGCTGCCTAGTTGAGGTGGGATATCGTCGATCAGACTTTCACAACGCTCGTGAAGAAATCTAACAACACACTGCCGTGTAATAACCTGTTCCCTCCAGCAGTATCTGGACCGCGGGTCTGGAAAGGCACATGCCTCGGAAGGGTCATCGTAGTGCTTGTTGTGTATCGCACGCCAGAGGTGCTCGTCCTGAAGGGCGTGAGGGTTATACTAGAGAGTTACTCACGCTGTACACTAAACGATACAGAGCTTTGCAAGTAGAGCCAACACTTGCAAACGTCCAGATATCATCGACTAGCAAGAGGATGTGTAGTAAAAGCTGAGATTGTCAGCGCTGTGTTGTGCGCGACGAGAGACGCACCTCCGTCGGCAGGCTGACCAGGTTGGCCGTTCCCTGCATGGTGCTCCGTCATGCGGAATAGAGAGATCTAGAGATAGTCAATGAAACGGACGTCCTCGCGTTTTATGTGATGCAATGTGGGGTGCTGGTGCCTGACATAAACAATGGACCGAACTGGTTCGCTTCTATCAGGTGTCATCCCGTCGCCATCGTGAGATTTGGTCCAGACGAGCCGCAAATCTGTTCCCTAGGAGCCTGTTCGCACTCTCGATGCGTAGAAGCCATATCCTGCCACCTGACCGCTTGACTTGTCATGCATCTTGCGTCGCTTGCTCACACTACTTGCACTTGATTATGAAACTTCACTCGGGAGCAACAAAAGGAAGGGGGTTGCCGTTGGAGCTGGCAGTCACAGCGTAGCTTGCAAGACGGCTGCGGAGAGCGACTGACGGCACGTCGAGAATGGACGTCTGGCCTTCGCCGAGACCGAGGCTGTGTGTCAGAGCCGACTCTCGTACAAACTCACTAGAAGTCGAGAATGCCATGACCCTCCTGGTTCTTGCGCTCAAAGATCTGGCCCGCAAAGACGCCAAACGTCTCTGTAGCGCTGCCAGCGGGGGTCGGCTTGTGCGAGAGAACTCCGAGCTGGGCGACAAAGTCGCCAGAGTTTGCATAGTGCTCGACGAAGCGGAAGGGCCCGTTCTTGGGCGCTCCCGAGTCTGTTGGGGTGGAGCTGGCCTCGGCCTTGCCATCGCGCTTGCGCCCCTTGGGGGGGTCAAGGCGCTTGACGGATCCGTTCTCGACCACGTAGCGCCCGCCACGGCTAAAGTGATTGGCGGCGCTGGCAAAGGTGTACACCTCTACGCGAGAGAGAATGCTCTCGTCAAAGTCGGTGAGCAGCTGGTCGACCCACGCCGAGACGATGATGCCGCCCTGCGAGTGGCCAATGAGAACAATGCGCTCCTTGGACATGTCGGTTACGTGTTTGACGAGCTCCTAAGTATGTTAGCAGTGAAGTCATGGGCACATACCTGGTAGCCTTCGCGGACGTCCCGAGTGCAGAGGAGCATGTCGCGCTGCATGAAGCACTCCCAGAGATCAAACCAAGCACCCATGGTGCGGTTGAGAATGGCTGTAACTGGCCGCTTGACAATGTGCTGGAGGTAGTTTGCCGTGGCCTGCGCTCCGCTGGGAGCAGTGGCAATGCCGTTGACACTGGGGTCAGCGCTAGTTTTAGCTCAGCTTACAAGAGCCACGCCTCGCGCTCATGACCCTGCACAAACTCGTCATTGGGCGGCAGGGAAAGACGAGTGTCGTTCCCTTGGAACGCCTCGGCGAGGCGCGTAAAGAGACGGAGGAGGAGATATGGCGGGAGGGCCAGAACGATGCCGGCGGCAATGGGAATGGTGAGCACACCCGACACGACAATCAGGAGTTTGCCACCCCACGCGGAGCGCTTGGACGGGTTGTAGCGTTCAGTGCCGTGTCGCGGCTTGGTGCTGATACTGAGCCAGGCCGTCTTTACGAGCGCGCCGAGGTTGGAGAAGATGAAACCCGTGTCGTGCCGTAAGAGCGTCTGCCATGATTCACGAAAGGCCAGAGGCTTGAGAGACTCTTCGGCGTTGATGACAACGGGCCGGTTGAGGGAAGCTTGGGGGCGACATTCGATTGGAGACTGGGGATAGGGACGAACGCAGTAGACATGAACGCCATCGTCGTCATGGACGGGAGCGTCAGTCGCCGACGTGTTGCCGTCGCTGGGGCTCCACGGGGCTTGTGCACGGGAGGCGGCGTTGTTCTCGAGGAGGGAGCTCCGCTCGGTTGGTCCAGACATGGTTAGAGGTGATGAGGTGAAAGGATGACAAGTGGAGGATAAAGGAGGTGGCGAGCATGGTCATCTCTATGGCTGGGAGTAATCGGCCGAGTCATGTCATGGGTCATGGGTGTCATGGTGACAAGGTCGATGAAGACTACCGTTACAAAATTAAGATTAAACCTAGGATGGCGCGGAACGCGGAATGATCAGAGCTATTGGCCAGACTGGCTCGTATCCGCGCGTCAACAGCATGCAATGCTCATTCAGAGATGCATGCATAGATGGCAATTGGGAGAACTGTTGGACCGCCAGACCATGCTCGCAGGACACTCTGCGCCACCTGATTCACTCACGGATCACAGAGTGACGCATGACGCATGACGCAGTCACCAGTGGACTGTCAGCTGTCACGTTACGCATGCACGTCTGAGCAGTGGCTGTGTGGCATGTGGGCTGGTCTGCAAAGCTGCAAAGCTGCAAAGCTGCTCCTATAGCGCTCCTAAGCTCCCCATGCTTTCATGCTCTGCATGCCCTCGGAGCGCTCCGAGCCGCCGCCTCGGTAGCTCGGGTCGATTGGCTCCGGGCGAGGACAAAGATCGAGCCGAGCTGCGACGAGCAAGGAATGGATACTGGAAATGGCTCATTAGCCTATTTTGAGACAATTCTAATCAATCTTCTAACTGTGACTATCAATTTCACCCCAAAAGTACACGTATTTATCAACGTCATGTCCGCGATTGCTCACGCCATTTGCGCATTCGATGGTGACCTCGACGTCGAACCCCTCGTCAACGCTCTTGTCGCCATCGCCGATACGAGCTGCCATCTCCGTCGGGTGTATACGCAGCTATCAACTACGTGACCAGCACGACACTGGCAAACAAATGGCGACACGATCTCTTCCTTTACAAACGACCTAGCTGTGCAAACACCTTATTAACGCGACCAATGGTCTCCCAGTTACCTCTCACTGATCCCACTCACAACCATGCCCCGCACCATTCGGACTGTCATTATCGGCGGAGGTATCTCTGGCATCTCCCAGGCCGTCAGGCTCAAGGAAGAGCTCGGCGACCGCGTGCACATTACTGCAAGTCTTTGTGTTGTTCGCTCTGACGACAGATTCTCGAGAAGAAGGGCTCTGCCGGCGGCGTCTGGCGCGACTCGATCTGGCCCGAGGCAGGTGAGTGCAGAGAGCTATACAGTAGCTCACCCCAGGCGTCGACGTACCGATCCACCTGTACACCCTCGGGGAGCATCTCAAGACCGACTGGAACAATCTCTACGCGTTCCAGCCCGAGGTCCTCGCGTACTGGCAGGGCTTGATTGACAAGTTTGACCTGCAGTCTGCGTTCCTGTTTGACTCGGAGTATGTGGGCTCAAAGTGGGATGCTTCAAAGCAGATTCACACGGTCACCGTTCGCAATGTCACGACGGGGTCACTCGTAGACATTGACACCGAGGTACTCATTTCCGCCACGGGCCCGCTCGCCAAGCGCAAGTTTCCGCAGGTGCCCGGCCTTGAATCGTTCCAGGCTCCGTGGTTCCACAACCTCGACTGGGATGGAACCGTGCAGCTTGCGGGGAAGCGGATCGCAGTGGTTGGCAACGGATCGTCTGGCGTCCAGATTGTGGTGGGTTCAGGTGTAGGGTGACGCTGACGCGCAGCCGGGTCTTGCCAAACTGCCTGGCACTAGGGTGACGCACTATATCCGCTCGGGTGGATACTTTATTCCCAAGCGTGAGGTTCGAGATGTACTCTACTGACAGCAGTTCAGCGCGAGTATTCCGCCTGGGAAAAGTGGGCGTTTGCTTGGATCCCCGGATACCTGCGTCTCCACCGGCTTGGCATTCTTCGCCAGCACGACGCTGCGTGGTCGATCAAGAGCCTTCTGAGGGACCCCGCGCGAGAGCGCGCTGAAGGCGAGCTCCTGGGGTACCTCCGCGAAAAGGCGCCAGCCAAGTACCTCGAGGCGTTGACCCCCTCTTGGCGTAAGTTGACTACACAACTCTTCTGACGGCAGCTCTGGGAACCAAACGCCCCCCTCTGGACCTCGGATGGCTCGACTCGCTGCACTGGGACAATGTAGAGCTTGTGTCCAGTGGGCTTGCCGAGGTCACCCCCACTGGCATCACTGCTGCAGACAGCACCCACCGCGACCACGACATTATCGTCTACGCCACGGGCTCTGACATTGCTTTGCACGGTATCGGTGCCAATGTCAACCTGTACGGCGAAAACGGGCTGGGGCTGGAAAAGTACTGGGAGTCTATCGGGGGCCCGCAGGCGTACTCTGGCATTGCCGTGCCGCATTTCCCAAACTACTTTATCATTATCGGACCGAACAGTGTGGCCGGCTCGTGGGGGTACACTCTGGCTCGCGAGACTGTCGCAGTGGCGCGCATTGTTCGCGAGATTGTAGACTACGGCTTGTCGTCTGTGCAGCCCAAGCAGGACGTCTTTGAGGCGCAAAATGATGTCATCAAGGACAAGCTTGAAACAGCGGTGAGTGTAATGTTGTTCTGGCTGACGACAGACGGTGGCTGTCACTGGCGTGTCCAACTATTGGCGGACGCCCAACGGCCGCATCACCGTCAACAGTCCCCTGAGTGGAGGTAAGGGATTCCGTTTGTTTGTGGCTGACCGCAGCCGGGCTGTGGTGGAACACGCTCTCCACGCACTGGAAGGACTGGGAGGCCGTGCGTCTTGTACCCGACGCGACATCCAAGACCAAAACGCGGCTCGAAAAGGTCAATGTCGCGGGCATCCGGCGCCGAAAGCAGATCACCCGTGCTCTGCTGGTCGCAGTGCTCGCCGCAGCTCTGCATCGCGCCTGGCCAGCGCTTGCGCGGCTCTCCGCCGAGGGCAAGAGTCTTCTGACAAGTGTACTCTAGCAGATGTAAAGCATTATTCATAACTTCTAGCTCTTCCAATAAATTACAGCCACGATATCCGCGAGACCATTACTCCACCATCGACTTGTCCTCCTTTTCGTGGGCAGACGAGGCGGCCGAGTTGGTAAAGTACTCGGCATGGAGACGCTGGGTGATGCGGTCCATCATGACAGCGTCGTGCACAGCGTCGTTGGACTTGAAGACCTTGTCCATGGCCTCGAGGCTGACGTTGCGGGTCTAGAGTTAGTGAGGGATACATGGGATTACTCACCTCGGGGAGGAGCCAGATGGCGTACGCCACACCCATGAGCATGAACGCCATGAAGAAGATGTCTATTGTCAGCGCGGAAGAGATGCCAAGACGTACAGGTGCCGTAGGTGATCGCCTCCATCATAGGCGGCACCATGAAGGAAACACAAAAGTTGACCATCCAGTTGGTCGAGGCGCCGAGCGCGGTACCAGGGGCACGGGCAGAGAGGGGCATGAGCTCGGAGATGGCGACCCACGAGACGGGACCCCACGAGAAGCCAAAGCAGGCAATGTAGAGCCAGACAAACGCGGCAGCAGCCCACGAGCCGGCCTTGTGGGCCTCCCAGTCGTCCTGGAAGCTTCCGGTGAGGGCAGCGACAATCGCGAGGCAGAAAGTCATGCCGAGACCGCCGGCAATGAGAAGAGGCCGCCTACCGAGCTTGTCAATGACAAGCAGAGCGGGGACAGTCGCGAGGAACATGCAAATGCCGACGACACCCGAGGCGAGGAGAGAAACCGTGGTGCCAGTAAGACCCCTGAGAATGTCAGAAAACGTTTTGTGGCATCAACTCGGCAGAGCTGCAGTGAGGTGTCGGCTGGCTATTCTGCAAACACAGGCAGCCAGAGCTCTCTCACAGCCGCTCGTCACAGGATACTCACAGAGACTTGAAGATGAAAGGAGCACTAACAGTCAGCGTGTGTTTCTGATGGAGGCAGAGGCGGAGTCATTTTCTGACCGAGCCTCTTCATCGCGCGTTCGTTTTCTGTTCTTCTGTTTTTCCCGATCACTCACTAGAACACAATAGCGTCGATTCCGCTCATCTGCTGGAAGAACATCATCAAGCAGGTGATGGCCGTTCGACGGCTGAAGAGTGAAGACAAGAAGATCGAGTAGAAGAGGATGTTTTTTGTTTTTTTTGTTTTTGGGAAACACATGTCAGCACATTACTTTACGCACCCCCCTCTGCGACTCACAACATGGGCCAGGTCGTAAAGAGCGACTTGAACTTTGCAAACTGCAGCGCGAGCGGACGGTTGATGAGGTCGGGGTGCTTTTCCGCGGTCGACTCCTGCTCGAAAACGGCGTCGGCCTTGATCTCGATAAACTCGAGACGGATAATGTCATCGTTGACGCTCTTGTTGCGGAGACGGGCGAGGACCTCGAGAGCCTCCTGGTCGCGGCCCTGGCTGAGGAGCCATCGCGGGCTGTACGGGATGAAGAATGTGCCAACGGCGAGACCGATGGCAGGAATGGCCTGGATCGCGAGGGGCAGACGCCAGGCGACCGTGTTGGTGTCGGAAATGTAGTTTGTGCCGAATCCGGTAAAGAACGAGATCATGATGCCAAGAGTGACCGACAGCTGCCAGGTTCCGACCATGGTACCGCGCACCTCGGCGGGGCTGACCTCGGAGTTGTACATGGGCACCGCGGTACTGAGCGATCCGACGGCCATGCCGATAAAGAAGCGACCGGCAAAGATCATGTCGGGGTTGGTGGCAGCCGTCGTCAAGATGGCACCCAGAATGACCAAGAGCGCGCCACCGAGAATCGACCAGCGACGAGAAAAGCGGTCACAGCAGTAGCCGTTGATGAGCGAACCAACCCATCCGCCCAATCCGAGAATACTGCCGTTAGTACACCCTCTTACTTGCACTCACGCTACAGTCCACGCCCGGTAGTCCGAGTCGTTGACAATGCGCTGGAACGCGGGCATGGTGGTAAACGACTCCATCACAAGACATTGTCCGTCTTATCGTCAGCACCGCTCAGCACTCTCTCACTCACAGGCTCCCTGCTCGTAGCCATAGTTGAGACCTCCCAAAGCGGTAACCATGGAGATGCCCAGCAGACGACCATTCTTGAGCAAACCGGCCATGCCAGAGGGCCCAGCGAGCGCCTCGCGCTTGGTCTCGATATCGTACACGTCGGACATTTTCCGGTCAGTCGACATGATGAGAAGGATAGTGTGTAAAGTTGAGAACTGATGTGGGGCCATGTTCCCCCGCTCTGTGGTGCATATATACATTGTGCCAACCCCTCTCCGGGGCACCTAGCCGTAAAAACTCTCTGGGACCAAGAGTCGCCGGCGGTGCCTCGGATTTTAGTCGGCGCTGGAGCCCATGTGGGTCGTCTGGGGTCAGGTGCCGCCGGGGAGGTGAAAAAAGTCGCCGTCGTCGCCGGCGACCAAGAGTCCCACCCTCCGGCGACTTAATCACCGCCCAAGTTCGAAAACATACATATTATCCAAGTTTGCCCGGAGCGTGCATCTCCGAAAAGAACAATGGGCGACATTAACAAGCACCCCGCAGCGTGTCTGGTGGCAGGATCCATCAGTGAGTAAAGAGGTCGGACCCACTGACACCAGACATTGACGAGTTTTACACCCTCCCGCACATTGTGCGCCCGGGGGAGACCATCTCGTCGACGGGGTTCCACCGCCGCGGTGGAGGCAAGGGTGGCAACCAGGCCGTGGCGGTCGCTCGCGCGTCGTCAAAGGTCAAGCTTGAGGCCTCCATCGGCGCAGATGGAAAGGATCTCTTGCCATTCATGGCCTCTGCTGGAGTGGACGTCTCCAGCGTCGAGGTCGTAAAGGAGCACACGGGCCGTGCTATCATCCAGCTTAGCGCAGACGGCGAAAACAGCATCGGTTAGTGAAGATTGTGCTTTCGCTTACTGCAGTCTTGTTTCCCGGAGCCAACCATGTGCGCTATCCGTCGGCCAACGCGTGCAGCGGCGTGTCCCACCTCGTGGTGCAAAACGAGATTCCCATGGAGGCGACGCTGCGGTACCTGGGCATGGCGCGGGCCGCCAGCATCACCACCGTGTTCAACCCCTCGCCCATGCCGTCGCGTGACGAGCTGCGCACGTTTCCGTGGGAGACTGTCGACTGGTTGCTGCTGAACGAGGGCGAGGCTGGCGATATCGCCGGCGCATTCGAGGCACCAGAGACAGTGGTTACTGCCGACCTCCCAGAGCAGGCTCGCACCGCCCTGGAGATTCTCCAGCGCCTGCGCACGCTGTCGCAGTTTGAAAAGGTCAGCTTTGTCTGCACTCTTGGAGCTGCTGGCGTCTTGTTGTATACTCCCGGCAACGAGGCCGTCTACCGCCCCGCCGCCCGGCTCCTCAACCCGCTCAAGGACACGACCGGCGCCGGCGACTGCTTTGCGGGCTACTTTGTTGCCGGCTTGATGCGCGGCGACGACCTCGTAAAGGTCGTCGACGAGTGTCTTGTGGCTTGCTCCATCTGCGTCGAGAACCCGGGCGCCGCGGAAAGCGTCCCTACCCGCGCAGCCGTTCTTGAGCGTATTAATACATAGATTCTAGTTTCCAGGCGGGATTCTAGTTTAATCCAGGCGGGATACCCAATAGAGCCGTGTCCCAATCTGCGTCCCATGCAAGTCCTGAAAACGCAGACAGCGGGTCCACTGATGCATCCCCTCGCGGCGGCATGGTGCTCATTGCACCGGCCAGCGACGGGAAGCCGTCCCAAAAGACTTGGTGCTCGGGCTGCAGCGGCTGTTCTTGGTAGGCAAATTGTCCCTGACGTCAGTTGTGAAAACATATTTGCTCACAATTTCGTCCCACCACTGATCGGGTGTTGTCTTTTGCTGGACGGAGGGGGAGACGCCGAGGGGCGCCATGCCGAGATGGCGCGTTGGCGACGACGCGCGCGACGGCTGGCGAGATTGGTGTGCCTTGTCGAGCAGCGCGTGGATGAAGCGAGCCAGATACGCCGGGTGCGACTCGTGGTCGCCCCTCGCCGCTTCTCGACACACAATAACGACTACAATTAGCTTTGCTTTCCTTGGACCCACCCTTGGTCAGCCTCCGCATGACATCTGCCTTGGCCTGGTCGTCTAGATATGCCATGAAACGTATCAGCCGCACAATTGTAGACGCCACCGCCACCGAGTGCGCGTCCTCGATCATGGGCATGATTCCCTTGCGCGCAAACCCTTCGACCACAGTGTCGAGCAAGTCTAGACTTGTCCCCACGCACGCGTGGAGTAGCCCGATGCGGTGCTTGCGCGGCGCAAACGACAGCGACGTGCACTCGACCAGCAGCTGCACAGCCAGGGTGCTAAACTTGTTGATGCTCACAGACGTGGAAGTGAGCTTGACGCGGGCGTCCTCGGCGGTGAGCGCCTGATGCGAGCGGTGCAGCTCTTCCAGCACGCGGCCAAGCCCGGACCGCAAAATGTGATAGTTGCCTTTGCAGTTTTGCAGCTCGCGCACCTGCGAGCTGAGGACACTCGTCTTGACTGCAAAGTCTAGCTGGCCGTCCGATGGTAGCGGGTACGGAATGTCGCGCATCCACGCCGACGCCTCCGGCGCGTGTGTCATCATGGACGGCCGGTCGGACAGTTGCGTCATGGTCGAGTCGAAGCAGAATAACGATATCCACGTCCGCTCGCGGTCGAGCGCAAGTCTCGCGCCCCTCTCGTCGTCAGGCAGCTTGCCTTTCCGCGGGAGGTGGAGATCGAGCTGGTACCCAAGACGCACGGCGTGTCCGAGACGCAGCCATCCGCGCGGATCTGTCGGCTTTTTCCAATAGTGCAGGATACATATCGCCTGGACCAGCTCAATGGAGCAGACGCAGTCGGCGATCGCCTGGCTCACAAGCCGGTTTGCCACTGCCAGAATCGCCTCGTACAGCTCGGGACGAAAGAACTTTGATGCCACCGCGAGGACAGCAGTAAACAGCTGCAATGACGCGCGGCGCGTATAGTCTGGCGTGTGGATCGCGGGGTCCAGCAGACACACACACGTCTGGAGCTGGTCAAAGTAGTGCCCAAACAGCGAATCGCATTCCGCAATGGACAGCAGGCCCAGGGCGATCGGGTCGTCGCCGGGGCTGACGACCGGAACCGGCACATCCTGGTTCATAACTCCAGCAATGGAGAAGACTGAACGCTTGGCAACGTCATGGTATACCGAGTTTGCCGGAACATGTCTGTCCGGAGGTTGGTCCTGGTCCGACTCTAGTGACGGCGACTTTGTATACTGCCTTACATGCGAGGTCGGCGTGCGGAGCGAATCATGCGGAGTCGGGCCGTCAAAGTCCTCTCTCTTGCGCTTGGGTCTCAACGGCGACGGCGGATTGGACGAGTCTTCTTTGCGTCTTCGGCCGCGCTGGTGGGCTTGGTAGACGCAGGGAATGTCGAGTCGTGTACATCGCTTGCAGCGTGTCGACCCCGGTTCTTCCACACACTTGCACTGCCGCGCGTTAGCGACGGATGGGACGACGGCGACTCACTTTGACGGTCCGGCACGCCGTACAGCTCCTGAAACGTCAGATTCGCAACCATGGCTTGCTTACACCTTGTTCTCTCCAGTAACCGTCTTGGTGGCACGCCGTGCGGGAGCCGACGGGTCAACTACCCCGGATTGCGGCTCTTCCATATCGGCGTTGATCGTGCGTTGATGAAGAAAGCAAGCATGACGGCGACTTGACGGTGTCTAGGTTGTTGACAGGGAGGGGCGGGGGGGGGGGGACTGGGGGGAGGGGTGGGTCGGAGTGGGTGGGAACGGAATCAAATGCATGTCCGTGTGGATCGGGCTGGATGCTGGATGTATGGATGTAGAGAGTAGTGATGGCTGCATGGGATCATCACCATCGTAACAGCAGCCTTCGCCGTCCAAGACGTATACGTGGGATCCGCCTCGTCGTCTAGACGCGAAATGGTAATGACCAACATATCGGAGACATGAGACCGCGGGTCATTGACAACCCAGTGGTCGGCAGTTCCCACCTCTATCCGTCTCATCTTCATCTGCATTACACCACCCACCTTGCAATCATGGCCTATCAGCACTGCCCCCCTCTCACCACCATGTACGCACGAGACGCTTTGACGTAACGTTGCTGCCGGATAGCGTCTCAAATGCAGTTGTCATCATCAGGCGTTCCACGAGCAGCCGAATACACCCTACAAGTCCACAGCGTGCTCCCCGACACCCTCTACCACGACCTCTTTTCCTCTATAGTGGATACGAGCCGTCCTTGTCAAGGCACCTTCAGCACAGCGCACTGTGAGCGGACCAAGCACTGTCCCCTCCCAGCTAAAGTCGACTGACCACCCGCCGATGGCGCAGACTCCATGTACTGAGCCTGAACCCCACGGGCACGCGGGCAGCAGACGGATGACAGAAACGTCGCCGTCCAGACAAGACTGCACCAGGCATTCGAGCACCCCAGCAGATGCCCCAAAGTTGCCGTCAATCTGGAACGGGGGGTGATTGTCGAGGAGATTTGGCATGGTGCTGTGTGAGAGCAGGGCGTCAAAGTGTGCCGCGGCTCTGGAGGTATCGCCCAGCCGGGCGTGAAAGTTGATCAGCCAGGCGCGGCTCCACCCCGTGTGGCCGCCGCCGTGCGCAGCTCGGCGAGCAAGAACGCGGTGGGCTGCGTCGCGGAGACGATCAGTGGTAAAGTACCGCCCCGGGTAGAGCCCAACCAGGTGCGATACGTGTCGATGCCCAGGCTCCGCCTCTGCATAGTCGCTTAGGCCCCACTCCTGGATCAGGCCAGAGGGCGAGATTACAAGCGGTGGCAGGCGGGCGAGAGTGGGCTTGACGTCGAGTAGATGTGAGCCGAGGACGTTTCCGGACCAGAGGTAGAGATCGAGGGCTCTGCGGATGAGGGTAACATCCATGGCGGAACCCTCGCACAGGATGCCCTTGCCGCTTCCGTCAATGTAGGTATTCTCCGGCGAGAGGGACGGGCTCGGGACAAGATGGTTTCCCAGTGGGACCACATAGTCGAGCACAAACTGCACGGCGCCCTCGAGGATGCGCGCCAGGCGGAGATGCAGATCCCTGTCGTAGTGGTACTGGAGCATTTCGACCAGATCCGAGATCATCCACACGCCGCCGAGTGGCCAGAGCGTCGCCGGGACCCAGTTGCCGTGCGGGTCCGTGTCGCCCCAAATGTCGGTATTATGATGTGCACACCAGCCGCGGCACCCGTACATTGCTTTTGCAGTCTTGGTGCCTCGAACCGCCATGCGCTCGACGAGATCCGCCAGCGGCGTGACGCAATCCATGAGATTGCTAGGCGCAGCGTGCCAATAGTTCATTTGCAGGTTGATGTTGATGGTGTACTTGCTTCCCCAGGCGGGCGAAAAGGACGGGCTCCAGATGCCCTGGAGGTTGGCGGGGAGGGCACCGGGACCAGGCCGACTGGATGAGACGAGGAGGTAGCGACCATAGTTGTGGTACAACGCGACGAGGCCGGGGTCCCGCACATGCAGCAGGCGGTGGTCGGTCGTGAGATGCGCAGCATCGGGAGAGAGCGACACCGACGCGCGCGAGAACAGGCGCTTGTAGTCGGTAACGTGGCGCTGATACAGCTCGTCCCAGGTCATCCTTAATGCCTTGTCGACATCCGAGCGGGCAGGACTCTCGGGGTCCCTGCAGACACGGCCGGCGATGGCGATCACGCTCGAGTCGGACACCACCGACAGGGCGCCGTTGATTTCCTGGACTGTTCCGCCAGCGACGCCAATCACGACACACAAGGCGGCGGCACCCCTCCCCCCAGGCGTTGCGTGCATGACTACGCGGCCATTGCCCGCTTCGACGCTGTCGAGGTACTGATTCGTCTCGTACTCGATCTCGGTCGTGCGGTCTGGCCGCACCACAAACTCGATCGGCTCGCTGGCGGTGACCCGCACGAGCAGCACATTGTCGGGATAGCTGGCAACCACATCGCGCCGAACCCGCGCGCCTCTAGTCGTATACACCGTCGAATGCGTTGCCATGTCGAGATCGAGCCACCGCTTGTACTGCTGTACATCACCATGGCCAAACTCGATATCCACTTTGCCGAGCGGCTCGTAGTGGTGCATATTTAGCGTCGAGCAGTAAAAGCGCTCGCGGGCAAGCTTTTCCGCAGCGGCATGGTCGCCGGCACGTATCAATCGTCGGAGCTCTGGGAGATACGGTGCCGCCTGCGGTGTCCGTTCCTGTCGACTGCCGTTGTAGACCGACTCTTCGTTGAGTTGCAGCAGCTCCATACCCGGCCGGCCGTACACCATTGCGCCGAGTCGCCCGTTACCGACCGGCAGCGCCTCTTGCCATTGCGTCGCGGGAGCGTCGTAATGAAGATGCAGCGCTTGACCTTTGTTGCTGTAGGTAAATGTCATGTTGTGGGGAAATAACTCTTCAAAGTTGGCTTTTAATTGCCGCAATGAGCCACCGCACGGGTTGCTGATAAACACGCGGGCCCCGCATCGATAAGAATGCGGACCCCGTATAAGAAAGCGGACCCCGTCCACAATTGCGTCCACAATTGCGGGCCCCTCTACGACGATCAGCTGCCCACATCCGCACGCCTTCCCCCGCACGACGCCGAGAACTCGACGAGGGCCGGTGCCCCGGAGCCTTTGCGGGGGAATTGTCCAGAGATATAATGTGCACCGGCTCGTTGTCTTACCCCACACCCTCATCATGGAAATCGACCACAAAGACGACATTCAGCACCACGAAGGGACCCGCGAGGACCTCGTGACGGAAGCGCAAAAGCTCGGCCTCGACATCTCTGATGTCGTCGCCAACCGCGTCGCAGACGACGACCTGCTGCTCATCTCCGAGCAGTGTCTACAGCTGCGGTCAAAGACCGGTCTCCGCATTGCCGGCATCATCCTCGTCATGGGCATGAACCAGGCGGCCTTTGGCATTGACTGGGGCGTGATTGGTGAGCAGTAGAGTGTGCGTATCTGACGGCAGGCAACATTAACGCCTACCCCACATGGCACAACTACTTTGGCTTTGACAACAAGGGCGCCGTGCTCGGCACGCTCAACGCTCTGATGAGCATTGGAACGTTTGTCGGCGCGCCGTTCTTGGTACTTTCGGATGTCTGGGGCCGTCGCAGCGTAAACTTTATGGGCAACTTTTTGACCATTAGCGGGTGCATTCTGCAGTCGCAGGCGCCCAACGTCGGGTGCTTCATGGCCGGTCGGTTTATTCTCGGCTTTGGAACCGCTCTGTGCACGTCGTCGCAGTACATGGCGGAGATCTCGCCGGTGCATCTCCGTGGTCGTCTGGTGGGAATCTTTGGCGCGTGCTTTCAAATCGGCGCGGTGCTCATGAACGGCGTCATGGTGGCATTTGCGCGCTGGACCACGAGCAACTGGCAGTGGCGACTGCCGCTGCTGCTCCAGGCAGTGTTCCCGCTGTTTGTCTGCAGCTCCATCTACTTTCTCTGTCCCGAGACGCCCCGGTACCTTGTGATGAAGGGTCGCCCCGACGACGCACGCCGCGTGATTGCAAAGTACATGACCACGAACAACGATATCAACGCCCCGGTCGTCCCCCTCATGATGCGCCAGATTGAGGAATCTCTCGCGTCGGCGGATAAAGGCGTCAAGAGTCTGCGCGCCGCCTGGGACTTTCGTGTATTCTTCACCCGCCGGGTCCGCTTCCGCACCCTCATTATCGTCGTCTACTCGCTCTTCCAGTCGTGGAACGGCGGCGGCATCATCTCATACTACATGTCCCCGGCGCTCGAGACGATTGGCATTACCGCTCCGCTGTCGCAGACTGGCATCAACCTCGGCCTGACGGCAATCTACTTTGTGTTTACCGCGTTTGGCGCCTACCTCATCGATATCATGCGCCGACGAACGCTCATCTTTGCGGGCCTCATCTCGTGTATTCTCACACAGACTGCAGTGACAATCACGTCGTGGCGCTACCAAGAGGACCACACGCAGGCAGCCGCGGGTCTGACCGTCTTTTGGGTGTTCCTCTACCAGGTGCTTAGCGCCTCGTTTATCGCCACCATGCACAATCTCTACCCGGTCGAGGTGCTGTCGCTTCCCCTCCGCGCAAAGGGCATGGCACTGTACTCGCTTGTGCAGTCCGCCGCGGGCGTCGTCCAGACCTATGGAATCAGCGTCGGCATTGAAAAGGTCGGGTACAAGATCTGGACCGTGTACATTGCCTACAACACGATCCAGCTCTTTGTCGCATGGCTCGTGTTCCCCGAGACGAGCAAGCTCTCGCTCGAGGATATCGACTATATCTTTGAGACGCCCGGCGAAAAGCCCGTGCCGCTCAGTCTCAAGATTGAAAAGGCGCGCAAGGAGCGGGAAAAGGCATTGGCGAGTGGGGAGGGTGACGTCTGAGTCCCTGAGCCGGATCCGGCCATCGCCGAGAGTCTTTGTTAGCTTTGTCAGTATGCACTCTTAACAACATGTCCGAAGACTCGCTCGCTGTTCAAGACGACGAGCTCTCAGCGCTCGAGGTGGGTGCCTGGGAGTGCGCACCTAACAGCAGTCGATATACCCGGGACATGTCAGCATACAGCGACGAGACGAGGTGGAGCGCCAGCATGTGGTTGTGCTTACCATCCCGGTCGAGCTGCCGCAGCCGACTGCGACGCAGCTCGACTCGCAGTCGAGCCTCTCGGGTCTGAGATTATCGCACCTGCCGCCGCTGTCGGCTCGCCTGGTTCTCCCTCCTCTTTACCCCGCGGGTGCCCCTCCCCGAATTGTCTCGCTGCGTGCGCCGCTGCCCCAGGGCCAGACCGGTTGGCTCAGCCGCCGTATGCTAGCCCAGGTTCAGGATCGCCTGCTTGCATTCTGGGAAGAGGAAAAGGAGTTTGGAACCGGTGTGCTATGGCGGTGGTGGGAGTGGATCGGCACGGCGGCGTTTCTCGAGGATCTGGGGCTTTTGAACGGCGGGGCGCTTACACTGCCGACGCCGCAGCTGCTCCCGTCGTCGAGCTTTCACCTCCTGCTCAAGTCACACGATGCGGCAACCGTGCGCGCCGACTTTGAGGCGACCGCATTTGCATGCGGCATCTGTTTCGAGACTCCCAAGGGGAGAAAGGTGAGCACCGGGAGGTTCACGCTGACGACAGTGCGATCGACTCCCTGGCTGTGGATGCGTCTTGTAAGTAGAGCCGAGTCTCGACTGACACCAGCTGCCACGCGTGTCTGTCGTCGTACTGGACACTTGCAATCCAGGAGGGCACCCTGCAAAGTGTTGCGTGCCCGTCAATCTCGTGCGTCAAGAAGCGCGGCGCGGTGGACCACTCGGCCGGAGCAAACGCAGAGGAGCGCGAGGACGGGATATCGCCGCAGGTCGTGGAGAGCGTCGTCGGCAAGGACCTCACCCGCCGATGGCGGCTGCTGAGTGAAAAGCGGCTCGTCGATACAGGTGGGTTTAACCTAGACGCTGCTCACGCAGACCCGACGTATACCTTTTGTCCGCGCGCAAACTGCCAGGCCCCGGTGCCGGCAAACCCGGATAGACCCACCCAGACGCCCCCCAAGGCCAAGGTGTTTAGGATCGACGTCACACCGTCAGCCGCGCTCCCAGCGTCACCAGCACGAGCCCCGCCATCCGACGAACAGCTCGCAGTGTCGGCTTCACGGTGGGACAACTTTCGCAAGTGTCAACGCTGCAACTATGTCTTTTGCCTCCTCTGCCGGTGTCTCTGGCACGGGGCGCACACACCGTGCCAGATCCGCGACCCGACGGGCATAGTTCAAGAGTACATGAACGCGGACGAGGCTGGAAGACTGGCACTTGAAGCGCGACTAGGCGTTCGCAACATGGAGGCACTCCAGGCTCTGGTCCGCGACTATGAGCGCGAGCAGCTTGTGCTCAACTGGATAAAGGAGGCAAGTGTTGGGTGCGACACTGCTGACGGCAGAATACTACTGCATGCCCCTCCTGCCAGGCGTCTATTGAAAAGAGGTGCGCAACTTTACAGACGACGCTGACACGCAGCGAGGGCTGCAACCACATGACCTGTGGGCGATGCGCGACGCACTTTTGCTACCGATGCGGGAAGAGTGTACGCAATGAAGAGTTCAGTGCTGACTCCAGATATCATCCGTGGCGCCGTACGAGCATTTCAACCAGCCGGGCAAGCCGTGCTACAACAAGCTCTTTGACTTTGAGCAGGAGCAGGATTTCTGGATCCCGTTCGAGGCGGACGAGTAGAGTCGATCTATCGTATGCATGGTGTCTATAAATGGGGTTCTAGTGGCAGCGCTTACTGCTTCTTCTGGTCGCGGTACAGATTGGGCGCATAAAACTTGGCCGACCAGCGGGTCCAGCGCTCGAGGGGGTTGACGTGCTTGTTGGATTCTGCCATGGGCTGGATGATCGGCTGCCCGGCAATGTACTCGTCGGCGTCGCGCTGCGCAGCGTCAACGGCGGCCTGCTCTTCGGCAGTCCTCCCGTACAGCTCGATTAGCGCCTGGTCGTGTTTGGCGAAACGCGGGTTTGTGCGCGGTGCTGGTGGGGTATAGACAGGCGGGCGCTCGGCGTTGTACGACGGTAGCAGCGTGTCGGTGCTCGGTCTAGGCTGTTGGTCTTGGGGCATGATGAAAGATGTGATGGACGCAAGAGATACGCCGACGTGGGTCGCGTTATCTATGACCACTTTGCCCCCGCAGTGACGTCACCCACGTGATTTTTGGCGATGTGGCATTCAGCAAGTGGCACAATCATCAATCTGCACTCCTCTCCGTGGCACAAATCACTAGGTAACATCTGCACAAATCATTAGGTGACATCTGAACAACTCCTCTCTCCACTAAGAAACTAACACTACGAACCGAACTTTCGTTTACGTAAACTTGCCGCTGCCGACGGGGGCACCAAACACCTCGCCCTCGGCAAGCGTGAGACGCGGGCAGCCGCCGCCAAAGACGTCGCAGCCGCCAATGGCGGGGTCGCCAATGACCTTGTTGCCCCACCAGCTGATGGCAATCGTTCCGTCCTTGGGAATGGCGGTTCCGAAGAAGATGATGACGGCGCAAATGGCAATGGCGGCGGGGAACGAGGCGGCGAGGACATAGTTGAACTTTGCCCAGAGCGCGGGCCAGCGGCGACGCACGTACTGGAACGAAAAGGCGGTAACGTAGAGGTTGCCGATAAAGTACGACATGTTGTAAGGGGCACCCCAGTAGGCACCACCGGCAAAGATCATGACGGGGTGGAGCTGGCGGAGCATCTCGGAACGGGGCCACTTTTTGCGGAGGGCCCAGCAGAGGAGGACGACGAGGATGCCGGCGGGGAACCCGAGGAGCATCATGTTGTAGCGCTTGCCGGGGCCAAAGAGCCTGGTAGGGCCAAGAGTGCCCCAGAAGACGGCCGAGGTGAAAAAGGTGTTGGAGCCAGGGCAGGTCATCATAAACTTGGCCTCTGCGGTGCAAATGCCCTTGAAGCTGAGAACAAAGTTCTGGAGACCAGCCGAGACGAAGCAGTAGATGAGCGTGGCCCACAGCTGCATGATAAAGGTGTGGCGGGGGGGAATCTTGAGGTAGTGGGCAAGCTTGAGGTCACTGCAGAACGCCAGGGTCTGGTAGGCCGCAATGTAGCCGTACGTCTTGAAGTAGATGAGCGAGTTTGCGTTTCCGGGGACAATGGCACCTCCAATAAACTCGGCAATGACATTCAACGGGATGGGCATGCCTGTCACGGCCTGCACGAGGCCACAAGGGATGATGCAGATGAGCGGCATGATGATTCCAAAGACGACAACGGCGGGAGTTACGTTTGTGGGGTAGACTCCAACACCAACCATGCCGACAACGGCGGCGATGAGCAGAACGATGAGGTACTGCCACTCGGGGACCTCGGGGTAGACGCTCATGAGACGGCTGTGGACGTCCTCGTACAGGTCGTCGCTCTGCTCCTCGGGTTCGGGCTGCTTACGTAACTTGCGGATCGAGCGCTTGACACCCTTGGAGAAGCTGCGGAAACCAATCGTGAGGTCGTGGCGGTGGTAGAGGAAGACGTAGGTGGCGGTGGCAGAGTACATGGCAAAGTAGAAGATGAAGCTGGCAATGTAGCCGGCACCCATCCACGGCTCCGAGTACTGCTGGTACTTTTCATTGTCAAAGTCCGACTTGTCGTTGAGAATCTTGTGGACATTGAAGCGCTTGGCAGTGTTGTCCCAGGTCTGTCGTCAGAAGAGAATGTACAGTTGCTTACCTTGTTCGTGTTGATGGGGAAGTAGCCAGTGTTCCAGTCGTTGCGGTAGTAGAAGCCAATAGTCATAAACGCCATGACGAGGATACCGATAAACTGGTTCACAATGGTGAACGTGGGGAGCGAGAGGGGGACCGTGCCGTTGGTGTTGAGAATGTTCCAGTCAAAGGTGGGGAAGGGGTTGAGGCCGACACCGGTGATCATGCCACAAACAGTCGCGAGGTTGGCATTGTTGGGCGCGATCCACGAGATCCAGTTAAAGTAGCTGAGCGCCTGGAAGATGAATCCGGGGAACCAGAACCAGCTAATGTCAGCGCGAACGATGCTGATTTACTCACACAAACATGGCGGCAAAGGTGATGAGGAAAAACTTTTCACGCGACAGACGCCAGATCCTGCCAAACGGACCCGGCACGGGCTCGTTCTTGGTCTCGTGGAAGGCCTTGTTGAGGGCAATCTGGGCGAGACACGAAGGCCAGACGGCGACACTGGGGAAGACGAGGAAGCGACGTGTAAGACCGGCGAGACCGTAACCGACAAAGGTAAAGCCAAGAGTGTTGAGCAGCTGGTAGCCAAACTTGCGCGCAAACGCGAGGCCGAAAAAGTCGTCAAGCGCCTGGGTGGGGATGATATAGTTGGTGTAACCAGCAGAAAAGGAGACGTTGGCCATGATGGTAATCAGCATGTGCTCCTTTTTGTTGAAGGGTCCGGGGTTGAGCGTCCAGGTGCGGCCAAAGGTGGTAAAGGTGCGCTTGGGGAGCACAGTGGCGAGGAACTTGCCGCAGGGGTAGGCGATGAGCTGCGCAACGTTGGCACTAATGTTGACACTGGGGTTACGGTTGGCGAACAGCGTGTCGATAAACGAACCAGCTCCGGAAGCGATGGTGCCGAGGAAAATGACACGGAAGGTGAGCGTAGGCATGGTGGGGTCATCGGTAGGGTCGACATTGGCGCGGACTGGAATTAGTAAACTCTAGCTTGCTCTAACTCTAAGCTTACCCTCGAGGTAGGGCGAGTTTTCGACAGCGAGGAGGGCCTCAATCTTCATTTCACGCAGCAAAAGGTCCTCGTTCTTGTCGTCGAGCTGCATCTCCATCATGTCGGAGCGGCTGATAAACTCCTCCATGCGGACGAGGGTCGCGCGGGGAAAGTTCTGGTCGTACCTGTGGAGGTCGTAGAGCTGTACAATGATCGCCTTGGCGCGCTCGGCGGGCATGGTCTGGATCTTGTCCTCGAGGTTCTCAAGCTCGTCACCAGTGAGCTCCAGGTCGCTAAAGTGAGTACTGCACTTTTTGCTAGACTCACTGCTTGGCAACCTCCTCCTCGGCAGAGGTAAGCTGGGGAGGGCCGACCGTGGCTTCGGTGCCAATCTTGTCATTGTACTTTTCGACGCCATTGTCGTACTTGAGGACACCCTCCTGGTGTGTCTCCACACCGTGGGCCTTTTCGTTGTAGGCCATGATCAAATGAGTGGTAGTGTGTGCTTGGGGGGACGTTTGAGAGCGACAGTGGTGGATATATAGGCATTGAGCGAGTATAGGCAATGAGGTGCCAGGTGCCACACTAGCGTCGAGCTAGACCCATGTCGCGCGATTGTGCCTCGAGTAGTGCACCATGTGGAGCCACTAATTGCTCGGCACGGACGATCACATCACCCGTTAACCTTCTCGATAAGCACAATAGGGTTTCTTGGGTGCCTCGGCCTATCGACTATATTTAGCTGCTTGGGCGCACTTGGCCACTTGGGTGGCATGCATGGACCTGATGCACAAGCCACATTGAGTGGCCCATGTGGTGCACTCGCAGGTGCGACTCTGATACGAGCGTTTATCAGAGTTTGCTAGCAGCGACGGGCTCTCATTCGGTCCGGAGCTTCGGGGCTCCAGTGTACCCCGCGCAGCACCGCGTGGTGCCAAAAGCCACCCGCAGGATAACGCTCCACCAAGATCCAAGCTCGGCCACCTGCTCCAAGGTATGCGTTTATTGCTCACAAACTGGAGCCGATCTCTTTCGGTTCAGATATTACGTTATATCTAGGACCCGCGTTTCTGGGAGGGAGCTCAGAAGTTGTGCAAGAAACTTCCGAATGTGCTGCCATTCGGTCATGTTCCCGGGGTGAAGAAAGCGCGTTGCTATTACGAGATGGCCGAGAGGAGCAATTCAAAGACCACTCATCGTAAATCGGCATGCATTGCGCCATTCGCGACGCTTTGGATGCCACTGCAGGTGCTACCAGCGGCACCATGCTGGCCAAAGTGCTTGGATCCAGCGGAAACCTGCTATTCCGGTCTGGCCGCGGTGGAGGCCATTTGCGCTAGTGGAACAGCTGCGCTCGGGCAAGTCTGGTCGGATACGTCCACGCCGGATAATCCCACGAGCCAAATTCAAGTAGGCATACATGCATCCTGCAGATCACAAGACCATTCCATCGGGTCGGGACATGACTGGTGGAGCATGAAGACCGTGGGGCAACGCCGGTGTGCGGAATACAAGAGATACACGGTAGGTGGGCAAGACTGTGTCGCATGGTACTGTCGGAAACGGCCGCATGCAGTGGCTTGTGACTAACTGGCAGTGTTTATCGAGCGTTATCGCGAGCAGCCTTAACAGCGCCAATCATGGTGGCCTTTCGAGTCAATGTCGCAGATGTTACCCTGGTGATTCAGGTGCCTGCATCGCCCATGCGGTTGAGCGCCCGCTGCATTCGTATTGCGAATCTCAGTAATGACCCGCGAGGCCGATCAACTCCAGGGAGTGTGGTCGCGCGGGGAGACTGTTGCCCGCGGGAACCCCGAGCAGGGTACCGGGAGCAGTCGAGCCGGTGAGCGCGGTGTGGCCGAAAGCCGGCGCCGCTGATGCCGAGTGTGCCGAAAGTTTACCGCCGTGCTTTAAAAGAGTCACCAATGCACTCTTGCACTCTTGAATGCCTCTTGAATCCTACATTGTCCGATCGTTGCAGCGGTGGTATCTCGGATGCAGCCTCGCTGTGACGTCTGCGGCCCGACTCGCGGCCTGTCTTGCCTCGCTACAGACTGATGTCCAGCACACGGGGCGTCGAGGTCGCCTGTGAACATGACGAGTGTCTAACACAGTGTCCGTACGCTTTCTCACGCAAAATACACATCTACTGGCTCACGCATCCTCTCACGCATCTCACGCATCCTCCCTCGCATCGGTCTCATCAGTCGCAACAGCTATAAAGGCTCACGGCGAGCTCACCATGACCTCTAACACTACTCACCATGTCCATCCCCAAGTTTCCCTTCAAGCGCGCCTCTGGCATGGAGCCGCCGGCCGAGTTTGCCAAACTCCGTGCCACCGACCCCGTCTCCAAGGTCCAGCTGTTTGACGGCTCCGAGGCGTGGCTCGTCGCCAAGTACAAGGACGTCACGCGCGTCGCCACCGACGAGCGCCTTTCCAAGGTCCGCACCCGCCCCGGCTTTCCCGAGCTCGGTCCCGGCGGCAAGGAGGCCGCCAAGGCGACTCCTACGTTTGTCGACATGGACGCTCCCGAGCACATGCAGCAGCGGTAGGTAGTATCAGTACTAGTCTGACGGCAGGTCCATGGTGGAGACGTTCTTCACCGCCGAGCACGTCAAGGCGCTCCAGCCGTACATTCTGAAGACTGTCAACGAGCGTCTCGATGCCATGGTCGCCAAGGGAGCCCCTGTCGATCTCGTCGAGGAGTTTGCGCTCCCTGTCCCTTCCTATGTATGGTGTGGTTGGAAGCAGCTCACTCTAGGTCATTTACACCATCCTCGGCGTCCCCTTCAAGGACCTCGAGTTTCTCACCACGCAGAACGCGATTCGCACCAACGGCAGCTCCACTGCGCGCCAGGCGTCGGCGGCGAGCCAGGGTCTGCTCGAGTACCTCGGCAAGCTCGTCGACTCGCGCATGGCCGAGCCCAAGGACGATCTTCTCAGCGACCTTGTCGTCAAGCAGATCAAGCCCGGCCATCTGTCCAAGACCGACGCGGTCCAGATTGCGTTCCTCTTGCTCGTCGCTGGCAATGCCACCATGGTCAACATGATTGGTCTCGTGAGTAGGCGTGTGTTTCCACTTATCCCAGGGCGTGGCCACGCTCGCGCAACACCCCGAGCAGCTCGACGCCCTCAAAAAAGACCCCGGGCTTGCGTCCAACTTTGTCCAAGAGCTTTGCCGCTACCACACGGCGTCTGCCATGGCGATCAAGCGCACGGCCATTTCGGATATCGAGCTCGGCGGCAAGACGATCAAGGCGGGTCAAGGCATCATTGCGTCAAACTACTCTGCCAACCGCGACGAGGACGTGTTTGTCAATGCCGACAAGTTTGATATTTACCGCAAGTGGCCCGCCGAGAGCCCCCTCGGGTTTGGCTACGGGCCTCACCGCTGCGTCGCGGAGACGCTCGCCAAGGCGGAGCTCACTGCTGTGTTTTGTGAGTGAGATTCTTGCGCGTGCTGACCGCAGCGACGCTCTACCAGCGTCTCCCCGGCCTCAAGCCCGCGGTGCCTGTCGACAAAATCGAGTACTCGCCGCTTGAGCGCGACGTCGGAGTTGTTCGTCTCCCTGTTGTCTGGTAGTAAAGTTGTGCGTCAAGGATATGCATATATGCGAAAGTAATCTGCATTGTGGTGGTACGGAGCGGCGGGTGGAACAGAGCTTTGTCGGTGGCTGGATCGTGACACGTCTTGATTATGTCTAGGCACACGACTGTCACCTGATCGCACGCGTCCAGTTTGGCACTTGTTGGCAGACACGCACTTGACGCCGCGGCTCGGAGAGGCTCTTGGCCTGCCCCGGCCGCCCCGGCCCGGCCAGCCCAACGCACCAACGATGCCACGCTTGGGCCACGCTCCAGCATCGCCTCGCTCGAATCTCTGATCCCGCTTATGTAATGTCCTACCCCACGGGGTCAACCGCCCACTCTGGACTCTGTCCACAGTCCACCACTAAAAGCTCTTGGCACCATCCATTTCTCTTCATCCATCTCATCATGGCGACTCTAGCTCGCTGCACCGTCTACAAGTGCTCCAACCCGCCACTGCCTGCTACCCGCTGCGGCCGCCATCTGTGTGATACCCACTCGGACCCCAAATACCATCCGTGTCTGTACATTCCGGTACGTGCACGCGCCCGGCACACACGCTGACGCGCAGCAAGCCCAGCGCAGCGGACGGTCTTGCGCCGACAACCACCCGGTACGTCTCGTCGAGTATGCGTCTGACCACAGCTGTATGGTCTTCTCGCCGATATCGTCGACGCCCCAATCACCACAGAAGCTCTCAAGCTCCGCGGCGATCAGAATGTCACGTGCACGCTTGAGCTTCCGACGCTTCCGGGGATGCAGAAAGAGTACCGCGGGCTGGTAAAGTGGATGGGGTACAGGAATCTCGCTCTCACGGTGTCTTTCTCCGACGGCGCGCGCTGGCTCGCCCGCATTCGTCTCACCGACGTGTACACTCCACAGGTCCGCCGCAGCGTCATGCTCAGCGAGTACGCCACCATGAAGGCATTGAACACTGTGGTCCCCGGCAAGGTGCCGCGCGTCTTTCTCCCCGTCCAAGGTGAGTCTCGCTTCAACCGCTCTGACTCTAGGCGATCTCATCTACTTTTTCGAAGAGTTTGTTGGGGGCAAGTCGCTGCATACGGTGGTCGACGCCGAGGGTGTGCGCACCCTTACGCCCGCCGTCAAGCGCGCAGTCGACGATTATGCCGACTTTATGATCAGGGTGTCGAGCAAGGCGTTTTCTGGGGTCGGGAGCTTGTACCCTGACAAGGACGGGTTCGAGGTAGGGCCCCTCCTGTCCGATATTCGCAGCAAGGTCCCGACGTTTGGCACATTCCGCTCGAGCCAGGACATGCATCTCGCACGGATCGACGAGTACCTTCTCATGGTCCATGTGAGCCCGCTCCGGCCGCCCGAGTTGGCGAGCAAGCCTGTGCGTATTCTGCGGTACTTGGTTGCGCTCGAGCTGCGGGACCTGGTGAGCGAGTCGACGGCAATGGGGGTGGTCGGGCCGACGTACATCAAGCACACGGACGACGCCGCGCACAACATGCTGGGAGAGGACGGGCATATCGGGTCGATTATCGACTGGGAAATGTGAGTAATTTGAGTAAATCTTCTGACCTCAGGGCGGTGGTGGTCCCCTTGGCAGAGGCGTTTTCTGCGCCACAGGCGTTTTTGACGCTCGATGAAGAGTCGCTCAAGAAGAACCGTCTTTCAAAGGCGGAAGAGGCGCTGGCGAGTGCGTATACAGCCAAGGGGAGGGAGGATCTTGCGGCAGCGGTCCGTGGCGGACGCAAGTACCACTATCTGATTCGCTTGTACGACGGGCCTGCGATCCCCGGCGCGTCCACGGATATCACCCTGGGGTCGGTATGGGGAACCCGCCAGGCGTTTCTCGGCGACGCCGCGGGGCCGCAGCCAAAGTCGCTCGACGAGTGGTTTGCGGATGCGCTCACGACGTACGCCCACGAGGTGGGATTTGAAGAGACAATCGGTGGCCTCGTGCACTGGGCAGAGCTGAATGCGGATCTCGCGACGGCTGCGGCGGACGAGGTCGAGGCCGAGCTGGGCAAGCCAAACGGGGCACCGCTCCGCGCAAGCAAGCAAGCAAAGCGCTCGGCCAACGCGGCCCGCATGTTCGCCGCCGACTGCCGCGCGGGTGTCGGCCCCGCCAAGCTCGCGGCCAAGCGCGTGCACGACTCTAAACACGGCTTTCGCAAATTTGTGTCTGCGATTACAGACAAGCTGCGCCCGGATGCCAGCCCCACGAGTGGTCTCTCCCGCGCAAACTCTCGCAGCACACTCTCCCGCTCCAACTCCAAGGGCGCCCTGTCGCGTTCGAGCTCGCGTCTGTCGCGCACACAGTCCCGCAACAGCGCACACTCGCGGTCCGGGTCGCCAACCCGCCGCAAACGCCCCAAGGCGTCAGACTATTATCTCCAGGATCTCGCGGCCGTCCTCTCGGCCGCCGCCGACCGCGCCGACAGCGCCGCAGACCGCGCCGAGGCGGTGGCCGCAATGGGCTTTGCCGCGGCCGGCGAGGCTGTCTCGGATTAGTACTGGTGCAGTAGATAGTATTTGGTGCAGTAGAATAGTACACTCCACTTGATATGCTCATTCACTTTTACATGCTTCTGACTCTACAACTAGAAGGGGAGCTGCTGAATGTCGCTGAGGGTGACGCCGTTGCGCTTGAGGTTTTCGGGCTCGAGGTCACGGACCTCCTGGTCGAGGTGGTCAAAGAGGGGCTTGCGGAACGAGTCCATGACGGCGCGGAACTCGAGCGAGTTGTACTTGCTCGGGTCCTTGAGGGCGTCTTGGATGTACTTGTTGTAGCGCTCCAGGCCGTCGTGGATGATGCGGTGCGACTTTATGTGGTCCGCCTTGGGGGCGAATGCGGGGTGCTTGGCGGCGAGAATGGGGAAAATGTGCGCCTCCTCGATGCGGTGGTGCATGTCCAGGGAGAAGGAGACACCCTGCGCCTGGTGGAGGAATCCCGACAGGGACATGCCCTGGTTGTGGAATGAGCCGTCGGCGAGACGGTAATTGTCCTCAAACATGCGCTTAAACTTGTTGTGGAAGGCGGCCATGCCTTGGGACGGACGGAGCCATGCGGATTCGGACATGATGAGTAGTGTGGGTGGATGGGAAGAGTATCGTGCGCGTTGATGTCTTTTATATGCTGATGGTGACGGGGCTCGGTGAGTTTCAACAGCACCGAGGCGGCGGGAGTGTATGCAAGAGGCTTCTAGCGTGGTGGCCAATAGGAATGGGAAGATCAATGTCGCGTGCCTGGGCGGATACGTCGCTTGATCGGCGGTAGATCGCGCGTAGATCGTAGACTGTTCTGCGCGCCTGAGGTCTGCTCGTTGTGAATCATCGACGGCAACTGTTTCGTTCACACCGTATCACCTTGTTCCTGTCGACGGACTGGACAGTTCCGCTCACCTATTCCGGACTGGCCGTCCTGTGGGCGCAAGCGCACGCTGTCAAATCGCATGCACTGCCACTTTGAGGCAGTCGAGACGAACATACCGAGTGAGCGTGTGCGCACTCACCCCATCAACGCGAGCACTCACTCCATCAACGCGTTTGCAGGTTCGACTCGTCGACGCGGCTGTGAACAACCACAACGTCGCCCTCGCAAGAGTCCGAGCTGCCGGGGATGCCTGCAGCGCGTACCACGAAGCTGATGCCACGCTTTGGAAGCTAATGCTACGCTTTGGAAACCCGTCGCGCCTCGATGTGCACTCTTGGTACTGCCATGGGAGTCCCCATCGACCACAGGTACTTTGCTGGCGATTTCGGTCTTCCAGCGCGCGGTCAGCTCTAACGGGGACTGACTCCCGGACGATGGCGAGAACGGCAGGTTGTGTGCTTATTGAGCCACTGCAAGTGCAGATGGACTGCATGGTGACTGCAAGAAGAAAGAGAATGCACAGAGTAACATACGGCCTGCACTAGTTCATGCATTCCGGAGAAGCTGCGCTACTTGAATCATTGTCGGACGCTGCTCGGGATCCAGCTGGAGACACTGTTCCATGATGGCTGCAAACTGGCCGCTCCGCTTGAGATAGCGCGAGGCAAAGGGACGGGGATTGTTGCGGTTCTCGAGCGACCACAGGAGAATGCCAAAGGAAAACACGTCCGACTTTTCAGTGTACGCGTCCGCGTCGATGACGACTTCTGGGGCCTTGATTTGGATGCTAATCGGCCCCGTTTCGAGATCGCACAGCGTCGCCGTCGCCTGGTCGGCAGAGACGAGGACGTTGAACGTGGTAATGTCCCGGTGGTGAATCCCCAGCTTGTGCAGGGAAGCGAGGGCGTTGGCGATCTGGGTGGCCCACTGGCGCAGCGTCGCGTCGGGAGTCTCCGTCTTGTTCATCATCCAAGACACGAGTGTGTCTCCGGCGTGCTCGAGCACGAGCTTGTCCTCTGTGCGGCCGACGAGCTGGACAACGTGGGGGATGCCGTGCGCTTTGAGGAGATTGACAATCTCCTTTTCAGAGCGCGGCGCCTTTAGATGGTACTTTTCCGTGTCCTGGATCACTTGGAGCGACTGGAACGCGTCGGTCGCGACGGCGTCGGCCGCCTCCTGGTCGTACTTTGCATCGAGCTCGGCATTAAACTTGTCCCAGCCCTCCCTGTCGAGAAAGGCCTTGCTCTTGACGGCGGCGACCTCGTCGGCGCTCAGAGGGGTGGATCCGTCGCCCTCGAGCCGCAGCCCAGGCTCGGAAGTCTCTGGCAAAGGCGCCTTCTGGTTGATGATCGCCTCTGCTTGGGTGTTGGGCGACCAGTGGACCTGGTAGAGCACGTCGTTGTCGAGCACCACCGCTCCGGTGTCCTGGTATCGCCAGCCAAGCCACTTTGGCATCGTGGATATGTGGTGGGAGGGGTGGTGACCTGCGGTCTTATATATCAGAGCTGTGGCATGGTTCTTATCTGGGCTCGACCGCAGGGGCAGCCCTGACCGCACTAAACTTGGAGTCGCGGGCAGTTTAGCTCCTGGTACTGAGACTAACATTCTGACGATTGCGGCAAGTCTCTACTCCCCTGCAGATATATCGGCTTGCAGTGAGCAAGAGTACTGCTTGATGGTGCCCTACGTGTCAATAACAACGCTAGCGTGCATGTGTCAATATCAAGGCTAGCGTGCGCGATATCCGTCAGCTGACCATCCACGCGCTTAAATATGGCTACTTGGCGCGGTTCCTGGTGCAACCGCATGTCGATATATAAATCGCTCCCATCCAGAGTTATCCGTAGACCCCTCGCACATTTGAATGTACGCATGCAGGTTTGCGCTGCTGACTGCAGATGACCAACGCTTGGCTCAACGAGTTTTCTGCCTCGATTGGCACCGACGACCAAGGCGCCGCATACGAGCGCGAGGCGCAGGCGCTCGCGGATGACGGTGTGGATGGACACATTTCCGTGTACAAGCTCAACCTCGGGTACCTCCACTTTGCGTTTATGAGGGCCAAGGGCGGCCAGGCGAAGGCCGTCGGGCGTAAGCGCCGGGCGGAGAGCCTCCAGAGGTTTGAGGAGGGGATGGCGAGGCGGTACGACTAGTGTAATGTTTTATGAAAGGCGTGTTCTGTCTGCCCGTCCCAAATTTAGCTAGCTGCCAGATGATACGAGGGCACCTCTAGATGCGGGTGCTCCCTGGGGTAGCCCGCGACACCGTGGTCAGAGCCGAGGGGCCCAAAGCAGGCCCAAAGTGTTTCCGGATGGGTGTTGCCGTTTCGGCGGGCGGACCGTTATCCGTACAAGGTGACTCGCATTCATCGTCACCGCTCCTTCCGGTGCGCGCCTATGTAGTGATGGCTCTGAATGTGCTCCCAACGCCAGTCACAAGTCACTATTAGCCATTGCAATGCGCGGTTCGGCGACAAAGTGCCAAAGCTTTGTGTTTTCGGCGAGTGTCGATTCCTCGCAGCCCAGCTCTAGCGACCGGTGGAGAAGGGATCACCTCCGTCACTGCGGCGGCCTGTGCTTCACACTCGCCACAGCTGATCTCCCAGTGCGCGCCGAGGTCGTCGGAATGTTGCAAGAAGCGTCACTGGCGTCCCATTGGCAGCATGGGCCGGAGACTTGGAATGCTCCGACTTTAAGCCGTCCGACATTCCGAGCTCACATTTCTGAAATGGCGGGGCACCTTCGGCGCGGACGTAGTGCAGAATGTTCTCCTACGAGGCACTTTCAGAGAACTGTCGACATTTCATGTACCTCGCTGCGTGCCGGAGGGATTCCAGAGTGCAAGAGTCACTCCTCCAGAGCTAGCTCGCACCCTCAAGCGCTATTCCAGTTTTTCTGCCTCTGAATGATATAAAGGCGGTGGAAGCAGTCTTGTCTCATCCCCCATCAACCACTTTCAGATTCTTCACCTCATCGTGAAACTGGCTTGCCGACACACCTCTTCACTTCTCCGCAACTGGCTTGCCGACACACTCCTTTAGCTAACGTAGATCGTAGCTCCAATCTCTTCTTTGTATTCAGCCGTACTTCCACATCACCTCTGCTTCACCTCTATCGCCATGAAGTCTACCCTCATCGCTATCGCTCTTTTTGTAGCTTCCGTTTCGGCTATCCACCTCGAGGCCCGTGACGGGGGCAAGGCCGCCGACTTTATGGCAAACAACAGGAACCCTGCGGTCGATTGCAACCATCACATTGTCGTGGATCGCACGAGAAAATTTCAGGTCTCCATCGAGGGCGAGATTAAGACGCATTTCGGGGTTAGGGGGTTAGGGGGTTAGG